>VWZO01000763.1:255318-271767 GCA_013396975.1 Bucco capensis
CAATCATTCCAAAACAAAATAATTGTAGCAGGCTACCTGCCAGGCTGCAGTTTCTTGTCCAAATTGAAGGTGGGTGAACCCTGCTGCCCTACCATGCATGCAAAATTGATTTGTACAGTTGCTCTGATTTAAAGTTGCTCTGGATTTACGACAGGTAAAGATGGTGCTCATACTGTACATTAATATGGATGAAGAGTTTGCTCTGTTGTGGTAATCTTTCATCTACAAGGAATTCTAAATAACCTATCAACACAGCACAACATAAGCATTAATGCACTGGCAAAAAGGCTTTCAGAAAGGAATATGTAGATAAAAAAACAAGATAGCAGTACAGATGAAATCTGAAAGTTAGTGCTTTTTATTTTTTTCAACACTCACTCCTGACCTCCACAAGGTAATATTCACACATTACATCCAAAGGTAGGTAACATATATGCCTATACTGGTCTACTGAAAATAAACTGGGTATGACCCATGAGACATATCAATGGAATGCTTTGGAAGCTTACAGATTCAATATTTGACTTTATTTCTGTTATTTTGTATAGACTCTGCATATTACCTCTTTGTTCTATATAAATATGCATTTGTATAGCACTTTCAATATTCCAGTGGTGTTTTCAGTATTGCTGAAACACTCATACCAAAAGTCTATGTTAGGCAAAAACAATCTTATGTTAAGAATTTTGGGTTATTTTCTCATAGTATTTTCAAGGTGTTAAAAACAGCAACAGAGTTTAAAAACAAACCAAACCCCAAACCCCAACTACAACAAAGCCTGAAAATAAGAAATACATTGTCAGCCTTTTAAAGTAATAAGTCACAGCAGGATGTGGGGCTACGCTACAGCCTAATAGTTGTTAATCTGAATAAATAATATGTTTTTAATCATCAAGTGGCATTTAATTAACCTGCAATAACTGGCTTATTAATTCTCAATTAAATCATTATTTGAAACACTTAATTTAAATGTGAGTTATATTTTCTGCTACCTCCTATAAGGTATCTCAATATTTGTGATAGATTGTAGGTTAAAGTTTGGCATTTGCTCTCCCTCTTCCTCAACAAACATCAAGGACAGGTTTGAAAAGCTTCATGCTGTTTTTTAATTAAAGTAAACCAGAAGAGCAAAAGACAGGGAATTCAGGAAAGAAAATAACCCAATTACCATACACTCCAACAGTGCAATATAATTTATTTACACTTAATCCCACACTTAACAAATACCCAGGGCCTGATCCACAGAGAGAGTAAACTGAAAATATTGACATCAATTGATTTATTTACTAAGCCGTTAGGTGGTTTTGTTTGGTTGTTTTTTCACTTGTGTTGGCTAAATACGGACAATCTGCTGGATTTTGCTTGGTAATCAGAAGTAAAACTGTCAGACTGTTTCAGATTGTTTATGGTCAGGAGTACAGGAAAGTGGGGATTGTATTTTGTTCCTGTATTGTGATGCTTGCCCTAGTATAAAAAGAACATTTTTTTTTACTAATAATTTGAATGAAAGCAATGACCTTTAACTAGGAGTAGGAGGCAGAAGAAAATATGCCACTAAAGAGAAAGAAATGGAAATGTAGAGCCCTAAATACTAAAAGACACTCCATGCCAAGAAATATCTTAAGATCTTCTTGTAATGAAGTGTGATAAGCCTTTGAAGGATTAGTCTAAAAGACTGGGTTTTACCTGTGAAGGAGAATCTTTTGAGTCATCCTCAGTGAAGGAGGACACCTTCAGTGACGATTAAGAGCTTCTTGTTATGAAACATCTTTATGAAACCTGCTCCTCTCCTTTGATTAAAGAAGATACCTGTGGAGATAGCTTTCCTGTTGTTAAGATTACTCTTTATAAATACCTCTCTCTAGCTTTCATCAAACAGCTATAGCACTACATAAGATAAATGTTGAAGTGGTCCAAAATGGCATTAAACTGCATTCCAAGCATAGTTTTCTTCCATAAACTGTTTAAAGCCCAGCCAATATAAACAAACAAAAAATTTCAGCCACTGAGCAAAACAAAATCCTGACTGTGTTCTGAAAGTATAAGAAGAGTTTTGTGTAACTTGTACCACAGGTTTCACTGGAAGAAATGTATTAAGCAAAAATACATATCTGTGATAATGCACCTGCATAATCAAATTATTTCTTGCATTCACAAGACATGAATCCATCACAGGAATTTATGTTCTGTATAAGGTGAAGTTTAAATTTGCACCCGAACTGGAAATTTTTATACTTATATTATTTCATCCATATCCAAGCCTTTGTTTTTGTATTTCTTTTACATTTTGAAGTTTTTCTGGTCTGATAAATTCTCCTCTTTCATTTTCCACCCAAGTTGTTGCCCCAAAATTTCTTCCCTTTATAGAAGCATAATTTCTTCTATAACACCACTTCCATACCTGAAAATCTCCTAGTTTTGAATCAAAATGGCTATTTGTCCTTTATACAAAGAGGCCAAAAGAGGTTAGAAAGACAGAATAGCCATGGATTAAACAAAAATGATTCTGAAGTTTGCTTCATGGCTAGTTATTGATAGGGGTATGAAATTAGTGATTTAAAAAGCTAGTGAAAGGTAAGACCTTCTCTCTTCTCTTGCAGTTTCTTTCTTTTCCTTCCAGACTCTTTCCCTCCCAGAAGATGTTTCTGTACTGCAGTCAGTATTCAGATTCACTTCAAGGCACCACCCTTCCTTCTTTATAATAGGAGGTAGAGCGATAAAGGATAATAGCAGTATCCCTGAGTGTCAGAAGGAGCACCTTCAGGCCTTCTATTTTCACCTGTATTCTTTCCATGTTTTCCATTTCTGCTGTATTACTGCTGCAGCAAATACCTTTTAAAATCATTTCTTTTTCCCTGTTTCTTTCCATTTGAAGCTTTTCTAAAGCCTCTTGGTTTCAGGCACCAGCTGTAACCACTGAATACTAAACTCCCAACCAGAACTACTCAGTTCTCTGAGGTGACAGGGTTAGAGGAGATACAGAACCTCACCAGAAGAAGTCTGTCTTCTAATTTCCATCAAGGGATACTTTGAAACAAGTTCAGGTATTTTACTACCAGCATATCTCTGCACTAATGTAGCATTTCACAGAGTTTCCGCAATAACTATCGTCGGGTCTTCTCATAAGAGCCCTATAATAGCCATAAATATTCCTCAGGAGAGCCAGATAGACTCTGAAAGGCATATAATAGCTATCATAAATGAATAATAAAATGTAGAAAGGACAAGCCACCATGAAAATGGCAAATGAATATGATGACGTGTGTGTTGTACATGAGTTAATTGCCTGAGTTTTATATTTACAGAAAATCCCAGCTGTTTTCTGCTGTGTCAGCAATATTTATGGAAGAGGAAGCATCCTCTGGAAGGTTAAGACTTTGTACAGAAAGAGTGAAGTAATTCCAGAGTGGAAAGCTTGCACCAATGTTCTACCTGTACCCCTAATCTTTAAATTGTTTGCTGCAATGACAAATTCTGCAAGTTACAGTCCAAACAGCATCTTCAAATGATGCAGATAAATTTTATTTCAGTATAAAAACTTAATCAGGGATTTACAAACTAAACTAACACATATGGATAGGATAATACTGCACTTCAAAGCCTCCCTCAGAGCCTTTTCAAGCCTCCCTTTGCCAGGATTTTGACTAAGAACACTGGCCTTGGTAAGATGTAAGCATTTCTTAGTAAGAGGCACAATGGGATTACTTTGGTTTAGAAGTTATCCTTTACTTCCTGCATAGTTCCATCAGTTTCAGTCCAACAGTACATGGTGTAACACATCACCCAACTTACATAGTGTCACTTCTCTATAAGCAGTGCCATTCAAATCAAAACAATTGTATCTGTGATGAAGTCTTTAGTTTTAATCACACTGTCATAACGAGGTTTCAAATGCTTTCTTAGGGGCATATTGTGGCTTCACAATCTTGAAAAGACAGGCAAAACATGAATGAACACACAGCTATACAGAGACAATATATCCAGAGAAAGAGAATTCATATGACATCAGTGCACAGACCTGAAAAGATTAATGTCTTTCTTTATGTAAAGATCAATATAGGAAATATTGTTTAAAAACAGCCATGTATGTCAGCATAAAACCACTGATAGTAAAGCACATTGCAAAGTGGAAATGCACCATGACTATATGACTAGAGAGTAAGGGGAAGTTTGATTAATAGTGGCTCAATATTCTCCAAAATACTTCACATCCTCAACACAATCCTTGTCTATTTTTACACAAAATTGTTTTACACTTAGATTGTTTACACTTAGTGTTTTTACACTTAGATTGTTTACACTTAGTGTTTTTACACTTAGATTGTTTTATGAGCATGAGTTCCTTTAGATAGACAATGTCACAAAAAGACTGAATGGTATAGCCTAGCACAATATTACCAAGATGGTTGTTTCTGAAGGTGAAGGTCTTCAAATCACAAAACCTGCTCTTTTGCTTGAGGGATAAGGCAATTTTTCCTATTTTCTCTATTTCTGAATATTACTTTCTCTTGAGTATTGCACGTCTTAAAAAGTAAGAGTAATTTAAGTCAAATCTCTGTTTAATTATGTGTGTAATTTACTAATATTTAGATATGTTTAACCTCATGCTGTGTCTCTGACTTGCTTTATGAGATTGAAAGCACAGTTGTACAGAAGTGATTTGTGTTGGATGTGAATTATTTTTTAGTGGCATATTAAGCCATGGCACTACACTGATCACAAGTTGCATGAACCTGCTTTATACCCTGAAGATTACAGTGGATAGCCATTGGGGGTTTTGATCCATGGATTACATTTTTCCTCTGCCAAATTCTTTTTTTTTTCCTTTACTTTCTTTGACTGACACAGAAGGTAGTACAGAAAAAGACATCAGTTAGAGATGCCTTACAGAAGCTATGAGCTAATGAATGCTCTCAGTTCTTGTTGAAGAGAATAACTTAACTGTTTACAGGATTAGATTTTTAGACAGACAGCAATAAGCCTCCATGGCAATATGTAACACAGAACTACCACAAAAGTGAATCTGAATTTACAATTACTTACCCTTTCAACTAGTAAAGGAATTGCCCAGCTCCTGATGCCAGCATCTCCTCTCTAACCCTGAAAAAACAGCATTATATAGGCTGCATATTTCTTGTCCTACTTCTAGTTTCAGAAGTGCCTGTGTAATCAGCAGGGGACAATTTCTGAAGAAACAGATGTTTGGAGATCACAGAAACACAAACCATATGACTGGACTGGGTTATGATGTAGAGCACAAACATACTCCTACTTAATAAATCCCTGCATATGTCATTTCCATCTGAAAAGGATAAAGTATGACACATTTTTAGTTTTTTATCTTAAAACAAACAAAGGATAACTACATAATTCCTTTCAGAACTAATAAAATCATTAAAAGAAATTTCTGTGTGTTTGTAGACATGTTTTCCTTATTTGATAGGCCAGAAAAACTGAAGCAACAGTATATATATGTAGCAATCTAGGACATCACAAATAGACTTCTTCTGAGTACAAGTAGCAAGAAACCATCTATGACCAGCATTTTCTTGTGATATAGTTTTCCTTGGCTCTTATTCACGTTGTTGAATTCTCTTCTTAAAAGGTTTCACAGTTGTGCCTTAGACTGAAGAGTAGCTGTGCTTCTCACTTATTCCAAAACAGGCATGTTTTGCATGCAGCAGTAGTCAACAGAGTCTTTTGGGTTTTTTCCCAAGCAGTATTTTGCAAGAAGGTCTACAAAAGTTTGCACTATTCACAGCCCAGATATTATAGATATTTGTCAGACCAGGGAGGGGGAATATATTTCCAAAGGCTAATTTTTGTCTATAAAGGCTAATTACCCTAGAGTCCCTTGTACTCAGTAGAGGAAGATAGTATGATAGTATCCTCCAGAGAACAGTTCAGAGTAGGAGACTAATTAATCTCAGAGGAGGAGATTAACCACACTAGACTATAGTCAGACTTGCTGAATGGTTCCCACTCCAGTCATTCAGCCAGGTTATGGCAACTGCATCAAAATGAACTATCCTTTTCCTCATTTATTATCCCACCAAAGCCTGTCATCTTCAAAATTTGCTAATAAATATTCTTACAATGTTATCATAGACACAGGAATGCACTGTGATTTGGTCCTAAAGGGACTATCCTTGTATGTATAGGTATGGCTAGGCTTCCNACTGTGCCTAGGGACTATCCTTACTGCTTTACCAATACTCACTCACTGGCAGCACATATTGACTGCTAAATATTTTTATACCATGCAGTTACATTTGTTCTTCAGATCCAGTTTTGGGGCATGATTCACATCCATGTTCTTCAATGTTACTCTAGGCAAACTAGCTGCATCGTCAAAAAGCAGAGCTTGACACTGGCTTTGCTTATAGTCCCACATGATGATCCTTTGAACCAAAGATATTTTTGGTAGGTTTTTAAAAAGTATTATTTGCTCGTTTCTTTGTTTTCTGTTGAAAAGGTAGCTAATGATGTGAAGGCTGTCAGAGCCATATTCATATAGCTTGAAATGTGTTGCACGCCCTGGCATCATGGTATATTCAGAAAGTATTGGAGAATTGTGTAAAGCACATGGTGACAAGCCTACTATTGTGTTAACCCTTCAGCCCTTTGGAAGCTACCTGTCAAACTGTTCACAGAACCACTTCCAGATAGCATTTCAGAAGGAGTTATTCTGTTCTCTTCAAAAGGAAGTTTGAATAACATCTGTGCAGTACAATCAGGAGACTAGATATGGTAGGGGAACTTAATTACTTGACAGTGTGAATGTATCCAGTAAGAATAACATTTAAGATTATTTGGAAATACAAATTCCAAGCAGTGGGAAATCTTCAATCAAAATATTGTGTGGAAAAATGAAAAATCAATTAAAAAATTAGTTTTTGTAGCCTAGTAAGTGATCTGCTTGACAGGGATTCTAGAAGAGCTGGATAGTGCGTGATTTTGATTATTGTCTGATCTCAATTCTTTTCTATTAGCAAAAGGCATTAAAAATAAAGACTGTCTCATGCAAAATTTATTCAGCATCAAAACATTTATCAGGGGTCTGTTTCATCAAAGTAAACAGGAAGAAAAGTGAGTCTTACAATCCTGAATGGAAAGGAACTGTCTGTGTAGCCATTTCTCCCTTTAATAATTAACCCTGACTGCTTTAAAGGAAGCTCTTGTTTTCTCTATGAGTGTAAGCAAGTTTAATCTACACTTATGCCATTGCCTTTCTCATTTGCTTTACTCTCTGGCAAACACAACCATCACATATGTGAAAAACTGTCTTGAGGCAGAAGCTTAGAAAACATTCAGGAAAGACACATGTACTCTGCAGGAGACAGTTCTTCTGTGACAGAGATTCAGATAATGGATCTCTTCTCTTTGTTATATGCAGAGTTGAATGAAAACTATAATATTGTTATTTAAATCAGCTCTACATGTTTCATTTTATTGGCACAATGAACAACCATATGCATCAAAAAGCAGAGGTTTTTAGCTTCATTCCAGACAGAGAGCTATGTGTGAAGGAAACACATAAAAGCATGTAGTCTCAAAGAAAAATCAGATATATATTGCTTGAACAGCATCTGGATCATGCTGAGAGCAAAAACTGTAGTTTAGAGGAAAATTTCTATTTGTACCCTGAAATTTGAGACAGCTAAACCAGGGGAAACTTTGCTTCTGTAATGATTTAATGTGACCAAGTTACTGCTCTAGCTGCTTCTGGTTGAAGTACCAACAAAGGCAGAAATATTATACACAAAGCTGTACATCAAATAATATAAACTCAGCTGCATTACACACATGGAGGTGTGTCACTATAGTAATTCTCTCTTCTTTGACAAGATAGAGATGTGTGTAGAAATAGACAGCAGAGCTTTTCTCTTACGTATTACATCGGGAGCATGGTTCTCACAAAGGCACCAAAGATTTAATTACCAAGGTATAAAGGCAAGTACAAGAGCCCAATGCCTCTTATTAATCCAAAGAATAATATCAGTGTATCAGTGAACAAGCACAGGCAATTAAGGCTAAGAGAAAGAATAAACATCTATAGGACATCATTTCTGTAAGTTTCATGGAGTCAAGTGTTTGGGTTTTGTTAGTGAAAAAAGCTTAAAGAAACTCACAGACGAAAAACTGTAAAGTCCTTCCACAGTAATTGCTTTTTAAGTTCAAGGTGATAAGTTCAAGTGCTGTCTTCCAGTACTGCTTTGTTAGAATGGGTAAAAGAACAGAACTTACATAATCATTTTGGAAATTAACCAAAATGAAAAGTATTTAAAAACTTTGTCTTCTTTGGCAAGTTTGGAGTGTAAACAGTAAGGAACAAAAGATTTCCTCCCTGACAGAATCTTTCACCAAGGAGGGCAAGGCATCGTTTGCATGGCACTTGGAGAGCACGATATCAAACTGTCAGAGCTCTCTGGTAAAACATAGGTGACTTTTAGCTGATATTTTCCTCTTTCTAAATAAGGGCATGCTCTGAATATCTATTTTTCCTTTAATATAAAGCCTTTATGAAATAGTAGCTGAGTCTGTTGTTGTGACTGCTGGAATTAATATAGTTTTATGTTTGTGATACACACTAGCATGAAGGGGGGAAAATGTTTTACATTCCCTTTCAGTGTGTTCTTTAATTTTGCTTGAAACATTAATCTGCCTTTCTTAATTTATAGCCTACGTAGTTATGAAAACCATTTTTTCCTGAAGTGGTGAGAAACTCCTCTATCCTTTCCCAGAAAATATCTGACCCTTTTAATTTCAATTCCTCTCACTGTTGTCTTTTGTCTTTTAAAATGTAGGTAGAGTGATCCACTTCAGTCTTGGAAGTCCAAAGACTTTTTTTAGCTCTTAACAGTACCTTCATCAGTGATCTTAATCAAATCCCTTAGAAAAAACACATTTTTATTTGAATAGGGCTTAACATTTAGCAACCACTTGAGTATTTTTGCAGTCTGTTGGTCTGTGCCTCCCATCTGTGGGAAGGAAAAGGGAATGTTTATACCTTCCTTTCTTCCCTCACAGATGTTGCAAGATTTAATCAGTTTGAAAAAAGAAAAGGGGGAGGGGGGGGAGTTAATTGCATTGCAGACAACTGAATGGCCATGGTACTTGAGAAAAGATGCAGTCTGACCAGCAACAAGACTTAGAGAGAAAAGATGGGGTTGAGGAACCTGAAAAGATTAGTGAACATAAAAGAAAAGGCTATGTTGCTTCTCAGGCTCCCATTTTAACTATTTTTTTTTAATCTGATGAAAAGATTGCTTATTTTTTGGGGTGTTTTGAGACTTATTTAAGAAAAAGGAAGTAGTTAAATATTAGAATCCCCTAAATAATTCCCCCTGCTGTTTTTTCCTCCAAGAAGCTCCAGAGCTAAGGAATGACCTTAGTGTTAGTATTCAAAATAAAAAGGGGCTGTAAGTATGAGCTATGCATAAAACAGATATAGTTTTTTTCATCAGAGAATGTTCCCAATGCTAGTGATATTCAAATAAATCATATTTCTTTGGTTTCTGAGGAATTCTAAAAAGTTAAAATACTAATAATTAAAGGTAACTCCCTCCCCCAACTCTGAACCACAGAATCCAACAAACCAGCAACAAACAAAGGAAAGAAACTTTAAGAGTCACTGAGGACTGATTTGGAAATGCTTCCTGATAATTTTAAATGCTAAACCTTCTGTGCATATGTATACATAACACCAATGCCTTTGGGAACTCAACTGTTGGGATAAGTTCTAATCTATTTTGGATACTCAGGGATGCATTCTTCAGTCTTCCTGCTCGCATCTTTCAAGACCTTGGTTGCCAAGAGGGGTCACGGGTGTCCTTGCAGATGTGACATTCTAGATTTAACCTTTCAGAAGAACAATAGAATGAAATATTTGGAGCAGATGACAGGAAATATTAAGTTTATTCTCTACAATGCAATTAAATTCCCATATTTCTTCAAAATGAATAACACCATTGTTTATGGTCTATACATTGATCTTGTTTATCGTTCATAAAATACAGCTGAACTCCTGAGGCAAATTATCTGTGAGCTTTTAATGGAAGTAGTAGCAAAACATATGTTTAAAAAAATAAAGATGAGGGGAAATAGCTGATTGTAAGCAGAGGCTTTATGGATAATGCAGTCCAAAGATAAAAACAAGAAAAAAGATCAGACACTAACATATGGAACTGCACAGTGATTTTAACAGTTTGTTCTTAAGGAAACTATGAAAATCTTTTAAAATGATCAAAGTTCAGGACTGAAAATTGCATTTTCTTCCCAGTAGCAAGGCTCTGTATTAAGGAGGAGAATTTGTAAGATCTCCTGCATGTGTTCTTACTGCATGATCACAGCTCTGTTAAATTCTAGTTTGTTTCCTAAGCTAAGCAGTGTTGACCAAAAATGAAGAAATACTCTTGCATTGAGAATGTTTAGGTCAGCATATTAGAGGATTTTACGAAGATAAATCTTGTTTCATGGTTTCTTGGATTATCATGACACTATGGCTCTGTGTAGGTAGTTCATAAATAGTTTTGGGATCTGTTCCTAAAAGTAAATAACACTTTGTAGATGTGCAATGTGTGTTCAAGATATCATTGTCTTTTTCACCAATGAAAAATAAGTTGATTTAGTGGGCACAAATTCTTTTTTTTGTTTTCTTCAAGGTGGCACACAAAACAGAGAAAGAACTGGTTTATCCAACATGTTTCTTAAATTAACTGTAGTGGTAAAAATAACCTCAAATTATGCTCAAACTGCTTTCTGCAGAGATTTTGACCTTGTTAGCATTTGTTAAAAAAAACAACACAATGATATGTATGGATTCTTATTCTTTTTACATTACAGTTCAGAAATGAAGGCATACAGGAGACTTGTATCTAATGGTTTGCTCTATCTCCAGGAACATGATCTTGCCTGATCCATCTCAGGAGTGTGTAAGTCTGTCAGTATCTTAAGCAAATGTGCCAAATGACTGCAAGGAGAATATGGAACAGATGTTGAGTACTGGATGTGAGCAGCTTTTAGAGTGGAGTATCTTTTAGAGTGCACATCTCAGGGATCCACACCTTTAAATGGCTTCAGAACTGTTACTTTCTGTCTTCCAGATGCCCATTTTAGCAATGATCACAGAATCTCCACAGGAATTTATGGGAAACAAAAAACATGGAAAGGAATTCTTTTACTTCAAACTGTAGAAACACCATGAAATAATTAAATATTCATTGATCCAGCTAATGAATGTTTGTTTGAAAGTGCAAGTAATAAAAAATGCCAGAGATTATTGGCTGTGATGGCATTCTGACCAATTGTGATAGAGCTTTCTCAACAGGAACTAGAGAATACTCAACACAAACTATAAGAGATTCTTGTCAAACATCTACACACCTAAAAGTAGAGAATTTTCCTTTTCTTAATTATGATTTAGATCTGGATTTAATGATCTATCTACTCTCATGTAAGTTGAATAAAAACAATATTGTTTGATTGATTCAGAATGAAGGTCCTAACTCCATGTGTAGACAAAAATCAGTGTTGAGGTAGAACATAAAAGTAGGAAAAGCATGTATAGTAATTCCTGCTGGTACTTCCTCTGCTCTAGCTTTTTACACATCTGGGACTTTTCTGAGAGTGCCTGGTAAAGTTCACTCATAGACCTTTCTGTCCCTGCCTAGCCTTTTCCATGGCTCCCCTCGCACTACCCACAGTCAAGGAACCCATGTCAGGCACCCCTGGAGCTGTCAGCCCCTGTCCCAGCAATGTTACAGCAGGGCTGTCCTGCCCAGCCTTGGCCTGTCCCCATCCCCATCCCCAGGGAGGTGCCCAATGCCTGGGGCTGGGGTTGCCCTAGTGCTTCCTAGCTGCTCTGCTCCTGGCTAGGGTGGTGGAATGTGCTGTAGTTGCTAGGCCCTTCCCTAACAGACCTTGTCGGGAATTGCCATGGCTCCAGCACACTGGCAGTCAGCCTGCTTTGCACTAGCTCAAAACCTTTCATTTTCATTAGTTCCCACAACAACCATGAACATTCAGAGCATCTTCTAGGAACAAGTTGTAACTCAAATAGCTGTTTTGTGACTTCTTTTTTGGATCTGGCTTCAGTTAGCTTGATTTGTTTCCCTCTTTGTTCTCATACTGGTGGGGTAAATGAGCCTTTAACACCTTTTTTCCTTTCCATGACACCCAGGATTTTATACATCTTTATTACAGTTCCTTCCCCCATCTTTTATTTTGCAGAACGTCACTCTTTTTTTCTTTTTGTCATTTTTTTTTCCTTTTAAATCCACTCCATGTCTTTGATCCCCTTTGTTGTTTTCTGAACTTTTCACAGTCTTCTATAACTCCTGGATGGAAAGAGAAGAACTACAGCATATTTAATATATTAACAACAGATTGAAATAGAGACATAATTATGGTCTCAGTTCAAGTCTCTATTCCAGTTTTAGTATTTCCTAACAGTTGGGCATTTTTTGTTTGGTTTTTTTTTTGTTTTAACAATATTGATCAACAAGCTCTTGTTGTCTTGGAATGGATCATCATCCAGCATCCTGAGTGACAACAGTCAGCTTGTGCTCAGTATTTTCCTAAGACACTCTGCTATCCCAATTGCTTGTTTTGATGACACCTCAACATTGGGAGCATCAAATGCCTTATGAAGTGAGGTGAAATATAACCTCTAATTTGAATAAAGTACAAATTTCATCTATTCAGAAGTAAAATGAAGCTTTATCAGAAAACATCTCTTTGTATTTAAAAATCTTTCTCTTCAAAGATCCTGTATTCAAGGAATTTGTACCAAATCAAAGGCAGGACTTTATGAGGAAAACCTGACAGAATTATTATCTGCTGTTAGTAATTGAGAATCCAAGGCCCTAAAGAGAATAGTACTTTAGATATGATGTGCTTTCCTCCTGTGTATGAAATCTCATTATCCATGGTGCCAGGAAAGTTCATTGTGCCAAGGTTTTCAGACTCTTTGATCCCAATTGCTGAGCTCCACCTCTAAAGAGGTGTAAGCTTTTGGCTCTGCAGGAAGAGTCTAGAGCTTTATACCAAGTTTAGGCTCTTGAGTTTTCCAGGTTTCTTGGCATGGAAATTTTGAAATGGACAGTTGTAACAATTCCACATGGCTAGCAGCAGCAGTTACTGACAAGAATGTTAATTCCAATGTAGCAGCTGCTGGAGATCAATGGATTGTGACCATAAGAAGCCCCACTGGGCAGATTGTCCTTTGGCCAAAGATTCTAAGATGTCCTGACTCCTGAGCCAACTCATTCCACAGGCTCTTGATCCCCTCAAGAATGTGATTTTTGCTTAGCAGCTGCAAATCCCAATGTATTTCTTTTTCTTGGTGGGAACAGAGGGCGATAGGGAAAAATGTCTTTTTTCCTACTTCAGAATTTCTCTTCATGGGAAATTTAGCAAATTTAGTTTCTGCATGATTTGATTCAAAAATCAAATATAGAAATATCATTATGTATGTTTTATTACACAAAATAGAGGATCTGATTTTTGGCCAGTTGCTGTGCCAACTATTCCCATCTGCCCTGAAACAGGCTTGTAGCAGAAGCAGGCTTTAAGGACAAAAGTAAGAGAGTGCCTAGTGTTGAGGGAGAATTGACTACTATGGAAAGATTAAAACATAAAATTTAAAAATAAAAATATCCCCCCCACACACACTTTGAAAACAGACTTTGACACATATTCTTTTTGCATCATTTTATTTAAAATAAAGACAAAAAAAATCCTTGTTTGAAACCATATCTTCAGAACAATAGCAAGAAAGCAATATAGTTGTTTCACACAGCCATCTGTTCTTCCCAGAGCTCCAGCAGTTAGACCCTGTTAACCCTGATCTAGGTTTATTCTTTTTTTATTTAACTTTCTGATGTTGGTAGAAAGTGCTTACACATGCAGTATCAAGCCATTTTGTATAAATCTGTACTAATACTCTTAAAACCACACAGCACTCAGAATCCAGGATTAAGGTTTTAAACCAGATGAAATATATATTGGGATTCCCAACAAGTTTTCTTTCTTTTTATAATGCAAATGTGTTAATGCTCTGACCTCAAAACTGAAAGACCAAAGCCCAGATAGCTCTCAAGAATCTGGCAAATCACTGTTCCTCTACCACAGACACTCAGAAAAACAGGACTCCTCCATCCTAAATAACAACAGAGAGAGATATTGAGGACTTACTTATAGCTCAATATTATATTTTGTTTCCTTTCTAATCACAATTTAAGAGTATTGCAACACTTTCAGCATTCTGCCTGTTTAAAAGAATATATATAATTCCACAAAACACAGTATTTTTGAAATCTGTAACTTCTTGAAAGAAAATATATTAATAATTTAATACAACATACTGAAAAAATGCTGAGGCATTTTTCTGGCCTGCAAGAAGTTTATAATAAATAAATAATAAATAGTAATAGCAATAAATAGTTAAACAGTGTCTTCTGCTTTTCTGATTTTAAAGCATGTATCTCATGTCTTTCACAAATATATAATTTTTAAATATTCTTTCATTAAGGTAATAAATCAAATAAAAAAAAACAACAAAACAAAATGTGGTATACACAAAACCAGCACTTGAGTGCTATTTACAGTTCTATGCCTAGCCCAATAAAATACAGCTTGTTATATATTGGACATATCAGATGCTTAGAAACAACTATATCTTCAAATAAAGAACAATACTGATTTTGCCAATCTTTCTTCCAGGTTTTCTGTTTTTTAACAGCATAAAAACAATATTCCAGCAAAATAAATATCAAATGTTTGTGTGTGTACAGAAAAGAATAAAGATAATGCAAAAGTTGTGAAAGGTACCCTAATTTGGTGACTTTTTGTTTCTTCAGGCCAAAGTAGCAGAGAAGTGATTTATCAGCAGTACAGTACAGTGTCATAGGGCAAACATCTAATCTCAGCCTATTTCCCCTTTGAAGGTTTCCCACATGTTTGATCATCAAAAGGCATGGCAAGGCTCTGGAACTGCTATCTTTGTTCTATGCATGCAGCCTTTTCTCATTGTGGTTCTTTTTGTTGTAGGCTGGTAACAAGCAGAGTACTGCATGGCTCTATCCTCCAGTCTCTCCTGTTTAACATCTCTGTCAGTGGCCTGCAGGAGATGAAAGTGTCTTCTTACAGAGATTGCACATGTCACCAAATTGGGGATGACCAATCGATGTGGTTGAGGGCAGGGATGCTGTACATAATAGGGCTTAGGCACAGGCTAGAGGAATGGGTCAGCCTTATGAAAATCAACAAGAATAAGTGCAAAGTCTTGCACCTAGGAAGGAAGAACTCATTGCAGGGTGGGGACTGACTGGCTAGGGAGCAGTTCTGCTGTAAAGGTTATATGACCCAGTGAACCATGAGCTCAGGGTGAGCCATCAGTGTGCTCCAGCAGCAAGATGGTCAACAAGATGGACAGGCTAGAGAGATGGGCAGGGAGAAACTTGACGAAATTTAACAAGGGTAAATGTAAAGTACTGCCTAACCACCCTAAAATATCTCCCTTTTCTTGTGCAGTATCAGATGGTTAAGGAAGACCACAGGACGTCAGAATAATACTACATTTTCCTAGTTTCTTGTTCTTTCCCTATATATATCCACCACAAACCATTTATGTGAAGAGATACTGGTCTAAATGGACACTCAGTCTGACCTTCTGTGAGAATTCATAAAGGGAGCATCTTGCTTTTCAGGTAGCTATCAATTTTCATATTCGTACAAATTTTAGATTGTCAATGCCACAAAAGCAGTCAAAAGTTAATCAAAACAATGTCTGGAAATCATGAGCATATGCATTCATCCCTAAGGTGGGAAAAAAAGCTNCATGAACATAAGCTCTATAAGCATGGCCAGCAGATCAAGAGCAGTGATTGTTCTTCTCTACTTATTACTTATTAGACTACACATAGAAGGCTGTGGACAGTCTGTTCCTATCACCTCCCCCTATTCCTGTCATCAGTCAACTGCAGGGAGGCCAGTTTCTTTGTCAAGAAGTTGCAGCCAGATTCTTCACAGTGGTGCAGGGTGGAGGGACAAGAAAAAACAGACATAAATGAAGTATAAGATGTAAGTTATATATGACATACTGGTTATAAGAAGGAACCTTTTCACCATTAGTACAGCCAAGTGGTGGCACAGTTTCCCAGATAGACAGTGGTAGGCAGTTTCCAGTTCTATGATTCTATTATTTTTTTGATCCATTTTTAAGAAACTCCTCACCAGTCCACTAACTGTCCACGTTGTCCTGTATCCTATTTCTGACAGGAATTAATGGTGGCTGCCTGTATGGAAGTGCAAGGACATGACAAGTGTAGTAGTATGGGAGTTCTAAGCAATAATTCATGATCATACTTTGTACTAGAACCCTCTCATGATGAAGACCACCCCCACCTGATTCACTCAACCACCCTAAAATATCTCCCTTTTCTTGTG
>VWZO01000767.1:1352-18247 GCA_013396975.1 Bucco capensis
CTTGAAGCAGAACAGCAAGAACAGAGAATCCCAGTTTCACACAGCTGTGAAATGTTAGATTAGAAGCATAGAGATAATTTCTTCAAGGTTATGTACTATGCAGCTAGCCTGAGATACAAGGGAGTAGTTGGAAGACCTTTGTTAGTTTAGCTGAGCTCGTGAGTTATAACGGGACAGTGTGGTAGTCCCTTTAGCAGGTGCTGATAGCATTGTACTGCTTGGGAGAGTGTCCCTTGTCCAGCGGTGAGGATTCCTGGTTTTCAGCCAGGCGGCTCGGGTTCGACTCCCAGCGTGGGAGCCAAGAGTGTCCCCTGTCTCCTGAAGAGCAGAAGCTGCTGTCAAGAAGACAAGACAACCCTGGTGTTCTAGGCAAAAGAATGGCCAAAAGGGCAGACAGAGCAGTACAATTGGTGGAGACTCACAGAATGGGGACCCTAAACCTGGTAATGTGGACAACCCTCCCCTCAGTGTAATTGGGAAAAACAAAACAAAACAAAACAAACAAATAACCAACCAGATAGAGGGGTTTTACAGAAATAAGTCTTACACAAATATTTCTACAACTTGTTTGATGAGCAAATTGCATATAGTTTATCTAGTACAGGCTCCTCATATTTAATTCCTCTCTTGGAGCGTATATCATGAGAGAAGTTCGCTACTGCTTTTTCTTTGGAAGTTACAGTTCGCCCCATCTAGCTGATGGCTTATTTCCAAAGCCTCCCGTGGCCACATGACAATTCTTCTTATACCCAGGTTGCCCCTGCAACCTGACCTGGTCTCCCTTCCAGCTGCGCCATACTCCAGCTAGTCTTCTTTTTTTCCCTATGTCTCTCAGGGCTGCTTCCTCTCGATCACGTCAGGGTCACCATCTGTAGAAGATAGAAAAAATAATGGCCTCCATGCCATTCAATATGAATCAAGTGAAAGCTGTTTATTCGGGATAAGATCAAGCCTTTATACCTTTTCTGTGCAATCACGCATATACTGATTGGTGCAAACATTTTCACACAGCAAACAGAACAAACAGATTGGTTAAGTGTGCATTGCGGGTGAACTTCTTATTGGCTAACAGAGCTGCTAATTCTTCCATCTTCTTCTGCTATCACAGCTGGGTTGTTTTTCCTTTCTTATCTTAGGACACCTCCTCTGCCCAAGGTCCTTGGCGGGTTCACACAATACTTCCATTTCTTTGAACCTCCTGCTTTCGCACAGATATCTCCCCACATCACACTGCAGCCCATAGAGGACCCCTTTCCACAGCAGGTGGAGATGCCCTGAAGAAAGCTGCAGCTTGGGGAAGCCTACACTGGAGCAGGCTCCTGGCAGGAGCAGCAGCCTGTGGAGAGTAGCACATGTATGTGTAGGCTTCCTAGCTGGATCTGTCACTTGTGAGGGAACCATGCTGAAGAACTGCACCCTGTGGAGAAGACCCACACAAACAGTTCTTGAAAAATTGCAACCTATGGGAAGGGTACATTTTGAAGAAGTTCATGAAGGTCAGTATCCCATGGGTGGATCTGCTTGCTAGAGCAGATTAAATATGGAACTGCTTTTGCAGTTCTCAGAAGTCACCTGCATGCTAACATACTGGAGTAGAAATGTAACTCCACGACAGAAGACAGTGGTGCTAAGAAAGAGGTGACAGCAGCAACAGCTGCTAATACTACACCACCTGTGAAACCCTCTGCCTAAATACACAAGAGCCACATGCTTCTAGGAGGAAGGAACAACAGAGAGGAATTGTTATGGACTGACAACAACTCCTATTCCCTGTCCCACTGTTTTGCTTGATGTGAGAAAGCAGAAGAGTTGGGAATGAAGTGGAGCCTGGGAAAAGGAGTTGGAGGGAGGTGGGTTTAGTTTTGTCTTTATTTCACAACATCTTGCTCTATTTTTTAAATCGGTAGCAATTTTCTGCAAGTTGTCAGTTTTGCCTATGATGGTGACAGTTAAGTAATCTCCTTGCCTTTAATCTTTGCTATCTCATTTTCTTCCCCATGGAGTTGAGGAGGGGAAGTGAGAAAGCAGCTAAGTTGGTGTCTGGCAGCCAGCCAAGGCAAACCCACAACAACTACTCTCCCCAAGTCCAGACTAGAGTTATTTTTTTAGTTTCGCTCCTATGAATAAGTTGCCATCAACTTTTATTTGACCTTTGGGAAGCTGTGGAGCAAGTAACGTGATAAAGGCAGAAGCTGTATTGCACTGCCAGTCAACATGGGGTGCAAGGAGAGATGGTTCATGTGGCCATAAGTGCTATTTTCAGAGCTCGTGAGCAATATTATTGCTTGTGAACCAAAAAGTGGCATATAATATATACCGATATAATAGCGTAAAAGTGAAAACAAACATGAAAAAACAAACTCTAGTAATGACTTAAAAATGCCTTTAGATCAAGTGCAGTGCTGATGAGGAAGGAGAATGGGTTTATAATTTTACACCTACATGCTAATTAAGACTCAATTTTCTTGTATTTTAGAGCCTTTCATGCTGATAGATCACAAGTTGTATGTCACAAAAAATTACAAAGTTTTCTGAAGACTCAAAATAAATCTCTTCAAACTGGGAACTCTTCCCTTTTCATCTCCAAATTCTTTCACATACTTTTCATCATGAAGTCTTCAGAACATTTAATACTACTGAAGATGAAACATTTCAGACATTTTGAGACATTCCAGCATTTTAGGATTTGTCTCAGAGACAGTGTTATTAAGGGAAGTATGATAGTCCTGAATACATCTTCCGCTCTCCTCCACATGAGGTTCTAATATTAAGATGTGGAATGAAATTTATTCACAGTTCCCATTATGGGGGAAATGAGGTAAGTAAGGAGATCATAGGAAATGGCTGTCAAGTTTTGAATCCTAATCTTTCTTTCATTCTGCCCCAGCTTTCCTGTGTGAATATAGGCTGTCTTACCCTGCCTGTGCCTCGTATTTACCTTCTGTGCATGTAGACAACAGGGTTTTTTCTCCCTCTATGGTTACACGAATCTGAATTCCTTGATCTTTAGAAGTCACTTTCTCCTGTAAGAGACACACTTGCTGTGTATAGCTCCCTCAGTTAACAGGGAAAAGTCTCACATTATTCTTTTTTCTTCTTTCCTGCTTTTTTGAAGCCATTGCTATTTCATTACTAAGACTTCCTTTCCAAGACTAGAGAAAAGACCTCTGTCCTCTCACTTGTGGCTGTGACTGCCAGTGCCAACATTGAGGCTCTTCCTTAAGAAAAGCTGTTTGAACATTGTGGACTGCAAGAAAGAGAAAGGGAGGCTTGTAATTTCAATTAACTTCCAAAAAAGTATTAGGTAACTGCTACTGAGGAATCCATTTTCCAGTTCATCTATGCTGTTCCCGAAAGTGCTTCATTGATGTGTAAGAAAATCCTTAGCAATTAAATAGGAAAAGTGTGTTGTATTAGCAACAAGGAAACCAAATGATCAGCAAACAACTGATGGGAATGTTTGATTTGGGTAGAAATATTTTTTATTGATAAGAGATCTGATTTTCATGGCTTAATGGCTTCTTGGAGTGCTATGCCTGTAAGTGGTACATCAGCTGAAATGGGCATAAGCAAACTGAAATAGTTGTATTTCATTGTTCTCTCACGTTCAGATTAAAGCTTTAATCTGCAGCCTCTAATTTTAACTATACTAAAATAAATGTAAAGAAAATATTTTCTTTAACTTGGAATACTATTCCTCTTAGAAAAAGTTCTTTGAATGTTAATTCTACATGCTTTATGGAGAAAACATGAGAGTACTTTGTACATATGCTGCTACTGAATCTGAGGACTTGAAGAGTTGTAGGTAGGACTAAGTGACTTTTCCTTTCACCAGCACAGATTCCCATGGGAAAAGGACTTACCTAACAATCACACCCCAACTTATACTGTGCTATGTAGCCCACCTCAGTACTGACAATCCTATGTCAATAAGTATCTAAACACTTTTAAGATAATACAGTAAACAGTAGAATGAGGCAGGCCAACTGTGTCTTGGTCTCACTTCTGTGTTCCAGTTGTCTTCCTTTCCAATCCACAACACTACCAAGCTGCTCCTATTAGTCCCTCCATCATTCCCACCACATCCAGCAAAACTACACTTATGCAATTAATACAGCTTGATTTCGTGCAGATGATTTTCAGCATCTTCTGTCAGGCCCTGCACAGGAAGTGCAATGACACATCTGAATCATAGAATCATAGAATGGCCAGGTTGGAAGGGACCCTAAAGATCATCTAGTTCCAACCTCCCCACACTGAGCAGGGATGCCAGTCACTAGACCAGGTCACCCAGGGCCGCATCCAGTCTGGCCTTGAACACTGCCAGGGATGGGGCATCCACAACATCTCTGGGCAGCCTGTTCCAGTGCCTAACCACTCTCTGGGTAAAGAACATCCTCATAATCTCCAATCTAAATTTCCCCTCCTTCATCTTATAACCATTCCCCCTTGTCCTATCACAGTCTGACCACTTAAAAAGTCTCACCCCTTCTGTCTTATAAGCTTAAAAAGTCTCACTCCTTCTGTTTTATAAGCTTAAAAAGTCTCACTCCTTCTGTCTTATACAGTACCTGAAGTACCTGTTAAAATAATATTTTTTGCATTTAAAACTTGCTACTGCACAAAACATTCTGGAAAAGCATAAGGCACTACAGGGCAACTTTATGTTAATAATATTGAAAAGCAAACTGCACATTAAGTCTCTGAAATAGAAGTTGAACCTAAGTAGCAAAAAGAGCACCTCTTTTACAGCATGTTTATGCACAGGTGGAGGAGAGGCCCTTGGTCTTGACAAGAAGTGGCATTATGGGCTTTTCCTTAGCCTGGGATCTCATTTACCAGACATGGCCCGTAGACAGCTCAGATTAGTTCGTTGCACTACAGGATCCTTTAACCCTATACCCACATGCCAGCTATTGTTAAGACAAATGCACAGGGAGAGTGAAGCAGCAGCCAATTTTGTAAGTCTTGCATGGAGCTCAAAAGATAATGGCTGTCTGTAGCGGTTTCTGGCAGTTCCTATGAACTTGTTAAACTTTTGTGGCAGAACCCTTTATTTAATCTTCCAGTGAAGTAGAATTCTTGTAGGACATAATTCACAAATTGACTTTACAAGCTTAAGTCCCACATAGCTATACTGGATGTTGCACATGGATAAAAAATAAAGAGTTGGATCTGCCTATCTACAATAGTGTAGATAGCAACTGGGATAATCTAATGCTAAGACATAACAGTCATAATTTGAAACAATATCTCTTTTTGCAAACACTCCAGTAGGAAAAGTTATAATGTGCACAGGAAATACGTAAAGCTTATTTTATGCACTTTTTAATTCAATCAGTTTTGTTCCCTCCCATCCCTCAGCATGGGATAGCATGGAACACAAATGGGCATGTGCACCCAGAAATGTTTTTCTTTTTCTAGCTAGGCTAGCTGAGCTCATAATGCAGTGCTGACAGATGGAAGATATGTGCACTTCGTTCAATATGGGCCAACCCTTTAGGAATATGTCTTACCTTATCAAAATATGCAAAATGCAGAAACAACATCAGCATTCATATAACCTGTCAAGGTGTCTCTTATCTTCCTAGGCTTTTTATATTTGTCTGTTAGGTATTTCTTTACTTTTAGGGATACGCATTTCACATGAGTACAAATTTTTAACATAGCTGCTCTTACGGGAGCAAGGTGATGAAATTTTGAGAGGTTACTGAGAGATGCAGTTTCTTTGAGATTCAGTGCTGCAGCTGCTGCTTCCGATAAACAGTCATTTTGCCTGTAGGTTTTTGCCACCAGTAGTTAACATAAATTCTGGCAAAGGCCCCAGTTTCTTTTCAAAGACAGAGATGGCAGGGAGTTGGCACTGCCTAAAAATGTTGCTACAAAACCAAAGACTACGTTTTCAAAAAATCTTCTAGCTCTTCATTGTATTTTTTTCACAGAATCACAGAATCACCAAGGCTGGAAAAGACCCCCAGGATCATCAAGTCCAGCCTATGACCCAATAACACCACAACATCTAAACCATGCCACTCAGTGCCACATCCAATCTTCTCTTAAACACCTGCAGGGACGATGACTCCACTACCTCCCCGGGCAGCCTATTCCAGAGCCCAATCACTCTCTGGATGAGGAAGTGTTTCCTAATGTCCAGTCTAACCCTCCCCTGCTGCAGCTTCAAGCCATGGCCTCTTGCCCTGTCACTAGCTGCCATGGAGAAGAGCCCAACCCCCACCCAACTACAACTTCCTTTCAGGTAGTTGTAGAGGGCGATAAGGTCACCCCTGAGTCTCCNTGAACCCTGGGGGACACCACTGGTCACTGGACACCAGCTGGAAGTGTCACCATTCACAACCACTCTCTGTGCTCAATCATCCAGCCAGTTTTTAATCCAGCAAAGAGGGAACCTGTCCAAGCCATGAACTGCTAGCTTTTTCATTAGGATGCTATGGGAGACTGTGTCAAAGGCTTTACTGAAGTCTAGGTAGATCACATCCACAGCCCTCCCTTGATCTACCAGGCGGGTCACCCAGTCATAGAACGAGATTAAGTTGGTTAGGCATTAGATTAAGTTGGTTAGGTATTTTATATAAATCTGCCAAGGTTAAAAGTTTATAACCATCAGCCTAACAGACAGACACTAACTAGGCAGCATAATATAGCAGTGGGAGTCATTTATTTTCAGCAATTCTTGTGTTTGCCTGCTTGAAACAGAAACATTTGTGGACAGGACAGAGGGATGAAGAAGATTCCAGAGAGGGAAGGAGGAGAATAGTTGTTACTAATTTAAAATTTCAGCCTAAGTGTTTCATACAAATTTTGCTCGAAAGTGATTCTTCAAGCATCTCTCATCATGAATCATAGAATTACAGAATGGTTAGGGTTGGAAGGGACCTTCAAGATCATCTAGTTCCAACCCCCCTGCACAGGCAGGGACACCTTCTACTAGAACAGGGTACTCAGGGCCCCATACAACCTGGCCTTGAACACTTCCAGGGATGGGTCAGCAACAACTTCCCTAGGCAACCTGTTCCAGCATCTCACCACCCTCACAAGAAAGAATTTTTTCCTAATGTCTAACCTAAATCTTCCCTCTTCAACTTTCTAACTATTTCCCCTTATCCTCTCGCTATGCAGCCATGTAAAAAGCCCTACCCCAGCTTTCATGTTTGCCCTCTTCAGATATTGGAAAGCTGTTTTAAGGTCACCTCAGAGCTGCCTCTTCTCTAGGCTGAACAAACCCAACTTGCTCAGCCTGTCCTTATAGGGGAGGTGCCCCAGCATGGAAGTTATCATTCACCATCTTACTTGCTATATTGGAGGGGGTCAAGACAAAATCCTCTTTAACTTACCTCGTTTATTTTTCTCTCTCAAAAAAAAGAGAATCTTATCTTGGCAGGGATTGTTCTCAGAACACTTCAGCATTTACTCCTATACCAAGACAGACTGTATTCTCTCTCTGTGCACGCCTGCTATCTAATTTTCCTGCAATCTAGTTTTCCTGCTCCTGCTCCTTAGAGGTATATGGAGGGGATGAAAAGTGACATGGGTAGGATGTGGTTGGTTTGCTTGCACTTGACGGTATGAATCTTGTTCCAAGCTACCCTCCAAACCACTTCCTAGTTTTATTTACATTTCTCTCAGCTCTTGGAACACTTTTAAAGTACTGTGATTGGTTTTATTGTAAATCCTTTCCAAGATCGGTCTCCAACACAGATTCAATGAAGTGAAATCTGCTGACAAGCCCTGATTATAAATAATGACCCCAGTTAAAATCAGGAACTACTTAAAATGTCATGTTACTGTGCATCATGGAACATTCTGTACAGATTCTCCTTTCCTTTTCTTTGTGTCCTTTTAGCCAAAGAAAAAACACAAACAAGAATCACTCTTCACTGCTACCTGCCATGTCTTAGTAACAGGCACCTGCTGACTGGAAATACTCATAAGCCTATTTCAAGGTGAGTTTTTCTAATGTGACCTAAGCTTGACTGATACAGATCTGGTCACATTCCATATTAACTTTCAGCTGCGAGAGCCCTAAAAAGCTGTTGCCCATTTCCTGACATACAATATTTGAGTGTGACAGTGTTCAGTACACAGTAGTACATCAAATGGATGCAAACAGTCTGCGATCTTAAAAGTACTGTAAGCAAGCCAAGGACAGAAAGCAAACTTCCTACCTAGATAATAAGCGCAGAGCAAAAGATGACATATCTTTCAGAAGTAAAAGCTCACATGCTTAGATTTTCCCCCTTTGAAAGGATTAGGAGTACATCTGTCAGGTTACCAAAATTTGCTGTAAATAATGCACAACTAACTTCCTGATCTGGACAACTACATTTATGAGCCCCAGAGTTCATATCTGGTTATGAAAAGGAGAGGGTTTATAATGCCCATATTAGTTGGATGCCCCATTTTTACCTTTCTTCTCATCTTAAATACCTCATAACAAAGTCTGGAAATCATAATTTTACTTTGGAAGCTACTCTTATAAGTAATAAAAGCTAACCACGTTACCATAAAATAATTTCTCAACTCTATAATGAGCCAGGAGCACTGTAGGTAAAATGTTCACTTATGACTTCCAATGAATCTCAGGAGTATTGTGGAGTTTTTAATCAAAGCATTAAAAAGGTCTGCATACATTCATGTAAACCAGTGAAATAAATTATTTTGTATGGTGAAAAAAGAATTTATGCATAATACAGATAGAATTTCCATGGATATGTTGAAAATAAGAATAGCCCAAGTTTAGATAGTTTTTACAGTTTTGATTTGGACTGGTTTGTTTGGTCATTTACACAAAGTTTTCACATGATACTCTCGTAAAGAAGAAATTTGGTGTAAGGCAACTGTAACATTTCTGTGAATTGCTGAAAGATATCTAGAGTGAATACTTATTAGTCTGTTTTCTCCTAAGGTGGTAGCCCCTTCAAAGCTGCATATCATTTTAACTTAAACATGACAGCTCATAGCTAATCTTTAAATATCTAGATAGAAAATTATTTTAGTACTGTAAATTTAATGTATTCTAAAACACTTTAAAAATCTGTGAAATGGAAGCACTACGGTACTGACATTTCTAGCATCATCACTTCATTATAGGACATATCTTAAGTGGCAAATGATTAAAAAAGAACAAACAACTGAAATGAAGGATTTTCTAGGAGAGGGTTGCTAAAGACTGGAATGCTGGTGGTGTGATGCCTGTAAATATATTATTACTACATGCTCAGTAGAGAATCTCCATGCTGAGAGAGAATGAAAAATTATGGCAGGTCAAAAGACTGTGAAACATGTGCCCTCTCTTCTCCTACCCTCCCTTTAATTATTGACAGTCTGTCACTTAGGTGCTATGGTACCACCAATAATAAAACAGGATCCAGGCTGCAGTTCTCTCCAGATTTGTCCAAATCAAATACTGCCATCTTCAGGCAGACCTTGTTTCATGTTTACCAGCTCGAGGGTTTTTTGATTGCTGAGCCGTAGATCATTATCTCAGATAAACAAAAAACCTTGTTGATTCTGTGTTCTGCCAGATAAGGGGTTGATGCCTTGCATAAGACAGGAGATCTTGAGAAGTTGCCTTCTACCTTAAGTTATAGAGTGGTCACTACCTAAACACACTTAGCTGTTAAGTTGGGCTAAACATTAAAGAAAGCATCCATTTCCCTTGCTATAATGAGAATGAAGTGGTTTGGATATTAGCCATGCTTGAGACTCTTACTGCTAAACACTTCTGAGTATGCATACTGTATGTTATCAAATATATAGGCAGGTCATTGTAGAAAAAAAAACTATTCAGAGATTCATAGAATCATAAAGGTTGGAAAAGACTTCTAAGATCATGGAGTCCAACCATCAGCCTTCTACCACCATGCTACTAAACCACATCAGTACATTTTTTGAACACCTGCAGGGACGGTGACTCCACCACTTCCCTGGGCAGCCTGTTTCAATGCCTAACAACTCTTTCTGTGAAGAAGTTTTTCCTAACATCCAATCTAAACCTCATCTGGTGCAACTTGAGGCCATTTCCTCTTGTCCTAACACTGGTAACCCAAGAGAAGGGTCTGACCCCTACCTGCTCCAACCTCCTTTCAGGCAGTTGTAGAGAGAGAAAAGAGAGATACAGTGAAACAAATGAGCTCTGGTGCCTGCTCCTGGCTTGCTGAAACCAGGAAGTCAGTGGATTGAAATTATTTGTCATATTTATACATTTTTTAGTTCTCTGCTAAGAAAGTAGAACTTTAAGATAGCATATGAACATTAGATGATTTTATCTGCAGAACAAATTAGAAAAAGGCAATTTACTCCAGCAAAGAAATTGTACAGTATAGACCAACTAAGTATTCAGCAGTACAGTAACATTGACTTTCCTTTTCCGATTACAGCGCCCTGAAATTGAGATGACCTACTGTGTTCAACTATAAAGGATCTCAAAACAATTTAGACAGTACCATAGCTGAAATAGACTAGATCTGTGTATGGCTAGGCTTCACGAACGAAGATCCAGGGAGAGCTCCATCCACGCTCCTCATCAGCGCATTTTACAAGCAGCTGATAAAAAGAGGATAGTGGATAGCACCCTCGAGCCTGCGCAATGCATTTTTTTTAGGTGAGACACAGCATGCGCAGAGCTGGACCCACCCTTTAGTCCTAAGGTTCATCTGCCAGGCCCTAGCAAGCTTGGACGCTGGCAGTGAAGTCCTCAGGATGGAGGTTTTATTAGAGTGTCCTTCTCTTAGATGGAAGGCCTTACAGGGCTAAACGAGCTCCATTGCCCGGGTTTGGAATCAAAGTTGTCCTTCTCCTAGGATGACTGCCAGAAGGCTAATGAGCTCATCCGACCCATACAAGGATAATAGGAACATGGGTATCACTCCCCACACTTTACCATGGACAATGAGTTTAATGCTCCCTCTGCTGTCAGCACAGTTATCGCACCAGGGGCCACAGAAGACCCCAAGTGATTTTCAGACTGTGCCTAACTAGATCTGTGAATGCATAGATAAGTGGCCAAGTCCTGCCTTTAAACATTATGACATAGATTTTTGAATTCCTTATTAAAGTGCAAAATCTAATACTCATATTTTCTTTAAAATATTTTTTTCATAATGTGAACCACTGCTGCTATCTTACTGCAAGTGCAGGGTATGATATAATAATGCATATGCATTTTATTCAGAGCTGTCCTGGTTTGGGAGGACAAATTCGGAAGGAAGCCCTT
This sequence comes from Bucco capensis, assembly GCA_013396975.1. Lineage (NCBI taxonomy): Eukaryota > Metazoa > Chordata > Aves > Piciformes > Bucconidae > Bucco > Bucco capensis. Next base: position 12,586 of record VWZO01000767.1, read on the forward strand.
TTAGAGCCTCCCCCTTTCACAAAGGGAAAGAAATCACTGAACACAGAGGCTGAGTTGTAAAGAATAATTATTTGACATAGAAATATATATACATATGTAACAATCAAAAAGGAAAATACAGGGTGTCACACACCCTCCCGGTTTCCACCCCCCTCACGCCACCGACCGCCCCCCCCTCACTCGCAGTAAAACCTGCTAGTGCACAGTCTGGTGGAGATGAGGTGGCAGATGAGGTAAGCCCGGGTACTGGATGGTTCTGGTGAGGAGATGGAGAGGTGGTCCGGCAGCTGCACGCTTCTGCCAAGATGGAGAATGTCCAGAAGAATAGAAAGTACGCTCCGCCTCTCTCTCCCAGGAGCACCACGGTTTCGCGCCAGTTCTTGCTGCAGACGCTCCTCCCCTCCCGGCATGCCACAGTCTCTCGTTGATGCGATGGCCGCAGCCGCTGCCGAATAGGAATTGTCACATCCACTACTCCAGGGGAGCTTGCAGGTGTCGCATGTCGCTGCCGCTCCAGGGCTCGCCGTCGCTCGCCGCTTGCCGGGGGTCCGCCGCTGCTCGGGGCACACTACTGCAGGGTCAGTGTTTCTGTCCGGACCGTGGTGGGGTGTGCACCGGCTTCCGGCTTGGGACAGCCCCCCACAGGTGCTGCCGCTCCGGTACAGCCCGCGCGTCCCCCCCGCTGGGCGGGCACCGCCCGGCAGGGGCGGAGATCACCCCGCCAGCTAGTCGGCCCCTGCTCCTGTGACCACACAACTCAGCCGATAGAAAGGGCTATCACTCACCAGGTTTGCCAGTGAACACATTAACGGTCAGGGGGGATGAAGGGAGAGAAAATGGATACCTCGGGCAATTTTCACATTCACTATAACAAGAGCAAACACATCAGAATGCCAGCCAACAAAAAACAAGTCAAGAGCAGCTGGATCCTGACTCCTTTTTTCAAACAAGCATGTACTATTACAAAATATCAGATAGTACTAGAGGGTGGGGAGGAGGACATGAAGAAATAGAGTGGTTTTGTGTATGCTGAACAAAGGTCCAAGGAGTTTAAAGGGTTCTGCAGACTTTCAGGTAAAACTTTATGAAGACATTTGCCTTTGCTCGTGTTCAGTGACAAAGTATGTAAGTGATCTCAGTGTAAGAACCTGCAGTTATTAGTCCTAGTATACCCAGTATAATCACCACAGGCCTAGATAATCTTTATCATAATCACCAACGTTTTAGCATTAGAAAAGTAACTCACAATAAAGAAAAATTCACTCTGTCAAAATAATGCTTTTGAAATATTGAGTTTAGTACTTTAATTGGTTGTAGAAATCAAATTGGAGACAAATGAAGATAGCTGAAACCCATCCATTGTCCTTTCCTCTAGCCATAGCACTGGCTGAAAAACTGAACATAGTCAGACTGCTCTTAAGGAGGTGCAAGTAGCCCACGCTGTCACTGTTTAAGCTTATGGATAAAGTTTGTATGCCCAAATATACTTCCACAGTTGCAGATAAAATTAAAGACTGTGTTATTCATTATTTCCAGGAACAATCACAGTAATGACATACACTTATACAGATGCCATCTTCCAGGTAATTTACAGTTAGAGCTTCGTCATTTCCTAGAACAGCCCATCAGTTTCATGTATGTGTACTGCAAATCACTGTGCATTGCTGTTCACAGCTTCACAATGGCGATGAAAACGGCTCTCCTTCCACAAATCTGGAAGAGTTTCATTAGGCTATTTGCACATTTGTAGGTAAGAATTTAGATCTTCTATTTTATCAAGTAGGATAAAAAGATACACTTCCTGCCATCTATCTTCCGTAGGAATTGAAGAAGTGCCTTTACTGTCTTGCATTCTCTACCAGGAGCTGCTCAAGGCAAATCCTGCTGGCTTCACCATTCAGTCAGCATACAATACAAGAGACAGCAATCCTGTTTAGCCTGAAGCTCTGCTACTTGTCCAAGAAACATAGACCACGGAAAGAAGAAATAGGCAAAGTGAAAAAAACCCCCAAACATTCCAGAGGCTGTTCTGGGTTTGGCTAGGATAGGGTTAAATTTTGCACAAAAAGCTGTGAGAATCCATACCCAGGACACCACACAGAAGGGTGACAGCCCCACCAAAACTCAGAGCTGAAAGGTCTCCACACATTACATGCCAAGAACAAAAAGCTTTTTGTCAAGCCAGTGATATAAGCAACACAAAAGTAGCAACACAAAAGTGATGAATGAAAATATCCACTATTGCTTTTTTTCCTCTTTCCATCTTTCCCTTTTTTTTTTTTTTCAGTCTTACATCTGAAGTTCAGGCCAGTGCTCATCCAGTACAGCACAGTGGACCATCTCTCTCTTATTGTCTTGTCGCCAGCTAACACATTTTCTCCTTTGTGGCAAAAACAGTCAGGACGAAAGGTTGTTTCCCCACTCTCTTCACCCTGCCTCAGCAGAAGCTAGCGTAATTGGGGGTGTTTAGCCCAAGATGGGGATTGGGATAGAATGGACATGGGTACAATCTGATGGAGGAGTTACATAGGAATCTTTAAAAGGCAGGGCATAGATAGAACTTCAGAAAGAAAGATTTTCCATGTCTCCATCACATCCCTTACGTCACTGTCTTGGCATGGCTTCGAACTAGGGAGTTACTGATATTTACTGTGAAGAATAACTCTGGAAGAACAGAGTGCAGAAAGGAGATCTGTATGCCCACCTTGTTAGGTTTCATCTAGTGGGTCTGAGATTTCTCTGCCTAAAAAGTATGTTGCTTTTATCTGTGTCCCAAAATACAACTGTAGAGTTGCAAAACTAGGTATTTTCAGAAGAAAAAAAGTATGCAGGTACCCCCTTTTCAAAATTCTGTCTTACTCAGTTCACTGTCTTAATAGGCTCATAATTATTTGATCCCTTCAGTATCATCATGATCCTATCAGTATTTGGATGCCTTCAGTACCTAGCCTTCTATCCAAGGAGATGTGCTCTCCACCAGCTGTGAGTTAGCCCCAGTAAGCAGCTTAGTCTCACACAGCTGGTTGATCCCTGCTGGGATGGTAGGGAGACTTGTGGGCTGAGATAAAGACAGTTTAACAGGTAAATCTGCAAGCAAACCAAACCAAGTGAGTTAATTAACCACTTCCCATTGGCAGGCAGGTGTTCAGCCATCTCCAGGAAAGCAGAGCTCCATCATTTATAACAGTTACTTGGGAAGACAAATGCTGTAACTCTGATGATCCCCCTTTCCTCCTTCTTCTTCCCAGTTTTATTGCTGAGTTGTGACATCCTTTGGTTTGGAGTATCCCTTTGGTCAGTTAGGGTCACCTGTCCCTGCTTTGTCTCCCCCCAAATCCTTGCGTATCCCCAGCCTTCTCACTGGGTGGAGTCATGTGAGAAGCAGAAAAGGTCTTGGCTCCATGTAAGCACTGCTCAGCAATAGCTAAACCATCTGTGTGTTATGAACTCTGTTTTAGTCACAAACTTATAGAAGCTGCTATGAAGAAATTTAAGTTTCTCCCAGGCAAAACTCACACAGGTCCCAAAGGTAGGTCTGTGCTAGCTCTTATTTTTGTATAATTTATTACTGGCTTTATGGCTTATCTACAGCTTTTACTCTATACATGCATTTTTCTTTCTTTAACAGTACATACCCTTCAAAATTTGTATTTCAGTCATGACTGCAGTTCCGTATGCTCTGTATAATCATAAAGAGAACAAGGAAGAAAGAAGTAAGGTTACAGTGTAGACATTCAAATGACATGGACAAAGGCAAGATCTTCAAGGCCACCTCTCTGCAAAGGATCTTCTGCCTCTTCACCTGGCTTCTGCCAATGCTTCTCAGACCTTTTATATTGCAGACTGTGTTAATATTTGCTGCTCCAGAGTTTCTTTCTCACCATAGAAGGATTTTGTATGACATTCACCCAAAGAATCTGTCCAAAACTCAGTGAGTTATTTTAGGTAGCACGTCAAGTAACAATAACAACACTGAGTGTTGGTGGCCAAACAGTATGCAATGGCATCCAGCAGTCCAAACCAAATTTACACCTTCTGTTTATATACAATTTCTCAGTAACTTTGCATGTCTCTATTAGACACAGTTTTCTATCATTTATCTGATTATTATTTTTCTCACACGTCAAGCAGGCACTCAAACTTTAGTCCTTTACAGTCCCTTGTGATCACCTCATGCTGTATGTATTTAATTCTTTGTTTCTATAGCTGGTCTGAGTATCCTCATTGTATAAATATCATATATGTAGTGTGTACAACTCATTAACTCTTTAAATGCATGATCATCTAGTGACTTGATAAAAATGTTGCAAGTTATCCTTACTATAATTATCATACACACATTCTTATTTTGATGAGAAAGCTACAGTAGATTTTTGTAAAAATAATAAAACTGAAGTAGTGTCTCGAACTGTTTCTTTATGGCATTACTAACACATCACTTAAAAGCTAATCCATTCTTTTAGAACCTTTAATTACCTTGTCATGAATTGGTCATTTTATGAAAACAGCAACAAGCTATAGTAATATGGCCAAAAATTTTTTATAGGCTCAGATTCCTAAAGGCCAGTCCTGAAATCCAGATGAAACTGCACTTAGGTATCAGGACCAGATACAATATCATAACTATTTTTTTTTTTGAGTAATTATCTGTTGTGTCCTTTTGTAGCTCAAAAATTAACTACCATCCTAGCCTCAGGTCACCAGTCAGTGTGGCCTACTTAAATATGCAAAGAGATAACACTAAAAAATGTTGCTACCTATTACTATATATGTAGGAAAACTTTAATACTATAAATTAACAGGAATTTACTGCTGAATTCCTAGCTTATGTTAGTTGTAGCAGCTTTCAGGCTTCCAACATTACTAGTTCTATGACTTCTAATTTCATGAAGTATAAGGAGTGCAAATGAAGAAATGAACTGTTAGTTACATCTTCCTTCTGACATTAATACAGTGAAGATTCCACAGCCGATAAAGATAGTTGGTCATGTAATATTTCAGCCTGCTTCTACAGCAAGTGGTTACCATGCTTCCCTTGCATGAAGCAATAGTGACACTCAGTGTTAAAACCACTGCATTGACAAGAAGCACATTGCATTTCCCTATGTTACTCAAAGGGTGTAAAGGAGGACCCTGGGAACTACCGACCTATTAGCCTCACCTCTGTGCCTGGGAAAATCACAGAGCAGATTCTCCTAGAAGTTCTGCTAAGGCACATGGAGGAGAGGGAGGTGATCAGAGACAGTCAGCATGGCTTCACTAAGGGCAGATCCTGTCTGACAAACCTAGTGGCTTTCTACAATAGTGTGACTACCTCAGTGGACAAGGGATGACCTGTGGATGTGATCTATCTGGACTTCTGCAAGGCCTCTGACACGGTCCCCCACAACATTCTACTGGCCGAGTTAGGGAGCTATGGATTGGATGAGTGGACTGTTCAGTGGATAAGGAACTTGCTGGGTGGTCACATCCAGACGGTAGTGGTTAATGGCTTATTGTCCAACTGGAGATCAGTGACAAGTGGTGTCCCTCAGGGCTCTGTACTGAGGCCTGGACTGTTTAATATTTTTATAAACGATATCCACAGCGACATTGAGTGCACCAGCAGCAAGTTTGCAGATGACAACAAGCTATGGGGTGCTGTTGATAAGTTGGAGGGGCA
>VWZO01000767.1:18959-39518 GCA_013396975.1 Bucco capensis
CCTTTCCCGGGGTGAAGGTAGGGAGGGAGCGGAAGGTCCTGATAAGGAGGGGTGGTTGATTTGTGTGCCTGGCAGCTTTTGCCGGCGGACAGGCCCTGTGATTATTAGGAGGAGGAAGGCCTGAAGCCGTCTTTTAACTAACAAACCTTATCTTCCCTATCAGTTATCTCTTTCATAGTCTTGTATCATTTAAATATAGATAAAGCTATTCTTAGAAATTCACTATCTGCGTGCCTGGTGCTTTTATTTTTGTTTTGCTGTCCCCATTTGGGGAGAGGGGGCATCTCGGAGGCCCTCTCGAAGAGATTGTCCTCTTGACCCTAGTAAGTCCTCAGTTCTTCTGGTCAAACCAGGACAACATTTCATTTTATTGTTATTCACATTAAAATAGTTTTAATTTTAATTTCCAATCCACAGGTCTCTCTTTCTCTTCTATTCCCCTTCCCTTCTTGAGGGGGAGGGAGGGAGCTGGGGAGGGGCTAACAGAGAGTGTCTGTCTGGATTAGTGGTCAGCCCAGCCTTAACTCCTGATAATTATTAAAGATCTAAAGTTTATTTATGGTAGTTACATTATTCTCCTTTTGAAATGACATATTGATCAAATTGAATTTGTTTTGCCGTTCAGAAACTGTAGTGGATGGTGTTTTGAGAGAAATGGGTTTCAACTTCAGATGGAAAAGTGACAGTAACGGAAAGAAGGCATTCTCCAGTCACCTATAAATATTGTAAATCCTTGAGGAATTCTGAATACCTTCTTGATTGAAGCAGCTATATGACTAGACAAAGATAGCTATGTTTAAGTAATTTCAAAAGAACACAGTAATTTGAAAAGAACGCTGTTAATTAGGGTGTGGATAAAGGTTACATCTGGCCACAGGTGGGGACACACTGTCCTGCTCTGCCTGCCCCATGAGGGCCTTCTATGGTCCCTTGTGCCATGACCACCATGCTACCCTGACAGCGTTATTGCCTTGTAACTTGCCTTCTTACAATGTTAAAAAATACACATTATGACTGCTAACTCTTTTGTGATGGTGGCCCAGCTGTACAAAATACTCCATTCTGAGATAACTATCACATAAAACCACTGAGAGGAATATCTGCTTGGAGGGCATATAAACATACTGAATATACTGCAAACATAGTTATCGTGGTTTAACCCTTGCCAGGAACTAAGTGCCACATTGCCACTTTCTCATTCCTCCCCTCCATCCCCATGAGATAGAGAAAGAAGTGTAAGTGTAGAAGTGAGAAATAAACTTACTGATTGAGGTAACAATAGTTTAACAATTAAAAGCAGTAATGATGTAACAGCAACAACAACAACAGAAAACCAGAACAGATGAAAATAAAACCAAAGAAAGACAAGTGATGTAAATAAAAATAATTGCTCACGACCAACTCACCAGTGCCTAGCTAGTCTGTCAGCAGCACTTCCCCCATTGACCTCCCCTCCAGTTTTATTGCCGAGCGTGATACCATATCATATGGAATATCCCTTTGGTCACTGGTATCAGCTGTCCCAGTGTCATTGAAGTACCCACAAAACAGACAGAAGTGGCTACCCAAAATGATGTTTTATTGTAACTGAAATTACTCGGCACTCCTTTTGACAAAAATATAATTACAAATCCACTGGGAATACACTGCCACATAACGGATACTTAAAGGAATATTCCTGTTAGAAAGATGAACCAAAGTTTGCTTGAATTCACTTATAAAGGATACTAAAGGGCACACAAAACACACACTTAACCAAAAAGGGTGTTGAAGACTCAATCCACAGAAGCATCCTTAGATGGTGTCCCAGTCTAAGAAGAGGGTCCATAGTGCAAAGCCGTTTATGTCAAGAAGACCAACTCAAACTCCCCCTCTAGAGGGATTTCTTTTATATCCGAATAGAGGGTGTACTGCGGTCGTATTTTAATTAATTGGAAGAACAAGCACACAACAAGAGCAGGGTCAATGCTTCAAACACAGGGGCAATGCTTCATCACAGGGTGTCGGCCTGATCCTCATCAGGCCTCCAATATGCCCTGGCCCACCTGCTGGGTGTCTCGTCAGGCTTCTGCCTGATTTTGAGTTTGTGTCTGGGTTTCATCCTATCAGGTTGGGTACACCTGCCAAACCCTGCTGTGCCCTCTCTCAGCTTTTTGTGAACCCTCAGCCTACTTGTTGTCAGGGCAGACTGAGGAGCAGAAAAGGCCTTGATGATGTGTAAGGTGTGCTCAGCAAGAACTGAAACATCCCTCTGCAGCAAAACACCCTACAAAACATAGCCCCATATAAGCTACTATGAAGGAATTTAACTGTAGCCAAACCCAGAACAATAATGAAGCAAGTAGGATTTTGCAAAAGAAAGCACACAGCTATTTAAGAGAATATTGATAGGACAAATATTACCTGATCACAATCCACACATTCAGCTGTCTAAACAGGGTAAGCCATAGAGCAGCTGCTGCTCCTGCATGCTGTAGCTCTGCCCTCCATCACATATCCCAGGCCTCTGTGGACAGCTCAGTCACCTGGCATATCTAAGAAACGGCTACAAATATTTGTAGGCAGTTGAATCCCACTCTCTGAGACTGCATCTAAGTGGCATTTTCAAAGTGTTTTTCAGATTATTAAAAACATGATTCTACGTATTAATAACTGTGGCGGTTGAGGGTGCGCTCCCCCTTAGTCCTCCCCCCACCGTGGTCCCCAAGATGCCCAAAAGAGCCACACTGAGACCCCAGGAGAGGAGAGAGAGAGAGAGTTTATTTCTCACACAGCCTTTTTATAACCTCCTCCCCCAAGCGGTACATGTTATCAGCACCTGCTAAAGGGAGTACCACACTGTCCCGTTATAATTCACAAGCTCAGCTAAACTAACCAAAGTCTTCTAACTACTCCCTTGTATCTCAGGCTAGCTGCATAGCACATAACCTATCTTTAAGATATAACCTATCTTTTTATCTTTAAGAAACTATCTTTATGCTTCTAATCTAACATTTCACAGCTGTGTGAAACTGGGGTTCTTTGTTCTTGCTGTTCTGCTTCAAGTCAATTCTCCAAACTCAGCAACTCTTCCCATGCATCTTCCTTTCTGTCTCTCAATTCTCTCATGGCTGTCTGCTCCACTCTAATCCATGGTTTCCCACAAATAACAGATTTGGCTAAATCCTGATCCTGACAAAATGGTGAGATTAATTCAGTAAATTAAAGTATCAATACAACAGATGGGCAGAGGAGGCAGAAAAAGATGAGCAGCAGAAAGAAATGTGGAGCTACTTACTACTTTTAAAGTTTGGTAGGGGAGAGTGCAATCATTAGGATAAATCCCTGGTTTGCACAGCTCAGAAATGTAAGATGATGATAACGTGTTACTGTCATAATGAAAAGACTCCCTACCAACTTAATTGCTGCTGGTCTTTCAATCTGACATCTTCTTTTGCAAAAAATTACTAGTATATACAACTTATAGAAGTTAGTATCTCAAAAAAGATTTATTTACAGAAGAATACTGAGACATCCAGAAAGCAGGTAGAAGTTAAAAGCAAGAAGTGGCCTTTTCACAGATAAAGAGAATAAACTTATCTTAATGTAATGCTATAGAAAAAACCAAACAACAACACAACAAACAAACAAAAAACAAATCTCCCAAACCACCATATTAACTACAAAATTGTATTTAATTCTCTACTGGAAAAAAGAAGTAACTGATTGTTTTCATTACTGCTTTGCCATCATCTGTCATTATATCAAAAATCTTTGTGCTATCTGTAATTTTACTGACAGTGAATTTATGCTTTACCTCTATTGTGGATTGACCCTAGCCAGCAATCATTCTTAATCAGTGTATTTCAAAGTATTTCAGGCAGCACTTTTAAATCCAGATTTCCTTTTACTACCTAAAGCATTCTGGAAAAGTTCAAGTCTAAGCCATCTATTATCGAGAGAATCTGTATCAGATCAATTGAAAAACTAGTTCTCTCTGATGACATAACCTGTCCCGTTTTTTAATATTGCCATATCCTTAATGTTCCTTCCATGTCCTAAGAGTTCTGCTTATTCTGCCTGGATTTTAGGCAGAGGGCTTGGGGAAAAGAAGAGCTTTCAACAAAACCATAAAGAAGCTCTTTCCCCAACTTCTCCTATTCAAAGTCCTCAGAGGGCTCAGTAAGAAAACCATCCTTGGTGACTAATAGCCTCAGCCATTAGGTTGTCTTCACCTGGGATGAGCATACTATATTCGCTTTGAATTTTCAAATGATTATCCATACATTGCATATTCAAGACTGCAGCTGGGGATTCTTACTTTGCCTATTCAAATAATATCTACTTAATAATGTGCTTTTGATGCCTCTTACCAGACATATTAATACTGCGCTGCATTTTCAAGAGAACTCAAATCATCATGCAAACATCCTTTTATGCACCCATAATGATACTCTCAAATTTTCTATGCTCAGTCTACATGAGGTGGGAGGGTAGAGAATGCTCTTTCCTTACTTATAACCAGAAAACATTTAACTTGAAGGAAGAAAGTATTCGCTGGTATAGCTCAGCTACAATTGGGGTATAACCAGTCGAGAACCTTTACAAGTTAAGTTCAGGTTTGCCACATCTGTGAACAAGCTAGGGGAAGTCTCAGTTTCTAAACAGCACTCATAACTGAGGTAACACAAAATCATAGACTCATAGAATCATTCTGGTTGAAAAATTTTTCCTAATGTCCAATCTAAACTTTTGCTGGTGCAACTTGAGCCATTTCCTCTTGTCCTATCACTTGTTACTTACGAAAAGAGACCAACCCAACCTTGCTACAGTCTCCTTTCAGGTAGTTGTTGAGAGCAATAAGACATCCTGTTTTCCAGAATAAATAAGCAGTTCCCTCAGCAGCTCTTCCTAAGACTTGCGCTCTAGACCCCTCAGCAGGTTCACTGCCCTTCTTTGAACATGCTCCAGCATCTCAAGGTCCTTCTTGTAGTTAGGGGCTCAAAACTGAACATGGTATTCAAGGTGTGGCCTCACCACTGCTGAGTACAGGGGGATGATCACTTCCCTAGTCCTGCTGGCCACATTAATTCTGTTAAAAGCCAGGATGCTGTTGGTCTTCTTGGTGACTAGGGCACACTGCTAGCTCATATTAGCCAGTTTTTGACCAACACCTCCAAGTCCTTCTCCGCTGGGCAGCTTTCCAGCCACTGTACCTCAAGCCCGCAGTGATGCAAGGGGTTGTTGTGACCCAGATACAGGACTCGACAATTGGTCTTGTTGAACCTCATCCCATTGGCCTGTCCAGATCCCTCTGTAGAGCCTCCTCTGCCTCCCAAGCAGATCAACACTTCCACTCACCTTGATGTTGTCTGCAAACATCCTGAGGATGCACTTGATGCCCTTGTCCAGTTCATTTTTTAAAGATACTAAACAGAACTGGCCTCAATACTGAGTTCTGGGAAACACCATTTCTGACCAGTCATCAACTGGATTCAACTCCGTATACCACCAGTCTTTGGGCCAAGACACACAGCCACTATTTTACCCAGCAAAGAGGACAATCGCCTAAGCCATGAGCAGCCAGTTTCTACAGCAGAATGCTACAAGCAACAGTGTCAATTGCTTTACTAAAATCCAGGCAAACAACATGCACAGCCTTTTCCTCATCTGCTAAGCCGGTCACCTTGTGATAAGAGGAGATCAGGTTAGTCAACCAGGATCTACCTTTCATAAACCCATGCTGGCTGGGCCTGATTGCCTGGTTGTCCTGTACAGGCAATGTGACAGCACTCAATATGATCTGCTCCATAACGTTTTGTGTCATTGAGGTCAGGCTGACAGGCCTGTAGTTCCCTGGATTTTCCATCTAGCTTTTCTTATAGATGGGTGTCACATTTGCTAACTTCCAGCCAACTGGAACCTTCCCAGTTTGCCAGGACTACTGATAAATGATGGGAAGTGTCTTGGTGAGCACTTTTAGGAGATGCTTGGACAACGCCATTAGCCATCTTGTGTGATCTTAGGGTTTTTGTCCTGTGCCTAATGGGAGTTGGACTTGATGATCCTTGTGGGTCCCTTCCAAACCTGGTTGTTCTGTGATTCTGTGATTCCACTAGCTCCCTTGGTAACCTTGGGCGGATACCATCTGGCCCCACAGACCTGCATAAGTCTAAGCAGTCTAGCAGATTGCTAGTCATTTCCCCTTAAATTACAGAGCCTTCATTCTGCTCCCTGTCTCTGTCTTCCAGATTAGAGGAGTACTTAGAGGGGCTGGGTACCCTGAGAATAATTGTTCTTACCATTAAAGGCTGATGCAAAGAAGGCATTAAGTACCTTAGCCTTTTCCTCATCTTTTGTCATTATGTTTCTCCCTGCATCCAATAAANTACATTACATACATACATACATGCCAATAAAACTACCAGTGGAACAGCTTTGCTGTCAAGTTTGGGGTGAAAATCTTGTTACCAGCTAAGTGACAGAGCACTAAAGGAATAAGTATCATGTGAAAACTGACAATTTATTGTCTTAAGTTTCTTCCTTTCATTCTACAGTCTTTATAGGAAAAAAAACCCCACCCTCTCAGTAACAATGCCCCAAAGACCAAGTTCTCAGTTTGACCTTGAATGACAAGAATTGTGTAGGAAAATTATCTGAAGGAGAAATTGCTTCAGAAAGAAGATATCAGATATGTCCTTATCTGGACAAGTCAACTTATTGCAAAAGGAGGTAGCACAGATGGATCATGCCAAGGTAAATGCTAGCGGAATGGGAAGAATTCCATATATGAGATATATATGTATGCATCATGTGCATGTATCTCAAAATAATGGAGCACTATATATCAGACTATCAGACATGAAAGTGACACGAAAAAGCCAGGTACCCTTGACAGCGTTTCTACAAGGAGCACTACTATGTGGTGATTTAAATAAAGATCATGTCACGGTGACTATTCAGAATGCACAGCAAGATTTAAAGATGAAATTTATTTTGAATATTTGACATTACAAGCATTTATTCTAAATGCTGTTTGGCTTGAAGTCTTAATTTAGACTTTCACCTTGTTTTAACATTGTCTTTGTTCTTATTTAAATATATTTTTGAAAGCTGAGGGAGTTAATGACCTCACTGAACTTTTGCCAGAATTTGCTGCAGCTTATATTGATGGATCTCTGTGAGTTACAAATTCAGATAAAATATTCTGTTACTCTACTTTTACTCAATGGTTTATTTAGTACTTTTTTCATAGCAAACTTATTTTTATTGATCTGTTTGGTGTGGTTTAACATGCAGCCACCCTCTCATTCCCCTGCTCACTCATTTGCTGTCCTGTCCCGTGAGATGGGAAGAAGAATATACAAGGATTGCTCAACACTTCATGCTGAGAGTAGAGAGAGCTCATTCACCACATATTGTCATGGGCTAAAGACAGACCAGACATGGAGAAAAAACTTCCAAATTTCATCAAAACAAAACCATAACCGAAACAATTGAATCAGGGTAGAGTTAGAACACATACACATGTAGAGTTACAACTCCTACATTCCACCTCTCTCCTCTTCTGAGCCTGAGGCACCTGCAGTGAGGTACAACACACTGCAGTTATAGGTGAGTATCCTCAGGAGCAGGGAATACAGGGAGGGAGGCCTCATACAGGTGCTTGTTCTGTCTGGACAATGATTCAAAACACCAGAAACCAGGTATTTACTGCAGCATCTTGGTGGGAAGAAGGTGTTAATGGAGCAAACTTGGAGGAATGCTTTTGGTGCTCTCAAAGCTTGTTACCCTGCCACCGCAAAAACCCAGCTGCAGTACTGCACAGCTGCATACAACCTGGTAAGCGGGGAAAGGAGCCCTCTCACCTTTCACTACAGATTTATTTCAGGTATTGCCTACTTTTTTCAGATGTTCAAAAACATGTACATAATACACATATATGGTACACACATATAATGCAGCTGATATTTTTGAGAAAGCATGCAGGATCACTCTTGAGGAGAAAAGACAGAGTAGAAAGAATTGTGTCTTGCAGAATATACCTCCTAAGGAGTCCTTCTGCTGTGCCTTTTGCAACCGGTCTTGTCTATCTCGTATCGGCCTTTTCAGCCATCAGCGCGCTTGCAAAAAGTGTGGGTAGAGCCCTCCCCGGATCTTCGTTCGCGAAGCCTAGCCATAAGATGAGATGAGATGATATAATACAAACAGAAGTATCTGTGTATACCTGCATCATACTGTCATCTAAACTGCGTATTTGGCACCCGCAGTGAATGTGGGTGGAGGAAGGAGATCTGCTCCGGCCAGAAAACTGTTACTGCCGCCCTCGCAGCTGCAGGCCGAGGCGTTCCAGAGACCGCGGCAGCTACAGCCGCTTCCGCCTCCCAGCACGGCCACTGGCGGCAGCATAGAGAGGCGGTGGAGAAGCCGCAAAGCACCGCCCCCTTGCCTCACCCTGGGAAGGTCAGAGTGGCGGTAGCGGAAGCTTTTCCCTCGCGGTACCGCGTCCCGGAATTGGCGCAGCTGCGGCGTCCTGTCTTGTACTGTCTTGTCCTGTCCAGGCCCGTCACCACCACCTGCCGCCCCTGCCGGCAGCATGAGAGCGTCCGCCGCCGCCTCCCGCAGGTGACACCTCGCGGGCCCTTCCGTCTCTGCCGCCTCCTATATGGGCCACCTGCTCTCGAAGGAGGCAAGCAGCCTGAGGCGAGACTGCCGCTGTCGCCGGGGCAGGAGGTTATCGCCGCGCAGCCGGAGCTGCTTCCTGCGCGGGCCCTGCATGCTGTGCTTCATCGTGCACAGGACCAGCCCGCCCGTCTCGGAGCAGCCCNCCACCGCTGCCCCCGACGACCGAAGAGAGGGAGAAAGAAAAGGAGAGGGGCAGCGAGGCGGGTTGCGAGGAGCCACTGGAGCACCCTGGAGACTGCTGCCGAGAGCCGCTGGCGCCGCCAGCCCCGGACATTAACCAGTTGCCGCCATCTATTCTCCTCAAGGTAANCAGCATGAGAGCGTCCGCCGCCGCCTCCCGCAGGTGACACCTCGCGGGCCCTTCCGTCTCTGCCGCCTCCTATATGGGCCACCTGCTCTCGAAGGAGGCAAGCAGCCTGAGGCGAGACTGCCGCTGTCGCCGGGGCAGGAGGTTATCGCCGCGCAGCCGGAGCTGCTTCCTGCGCGGGCCCTGCATGCTGTGCTTCATCGTGCACAGGACCAGCCCGCCCGTCTCGGAGCAGCCCCTGCCCGCCAGAGACCCCCTGTTGCCACCGCCGCCCTACGCGGCCCTTGCCACCGCGGAGCAGCGTGCTGCCTGCCGCCTTCTCCGTCTGCAGCCTGCCTCTTGGGAGCCGCGAGGCCGCTGCCAACGCCTCCTCTTCTCGGCCCTGCTTCCCTCGCCGATGCGGGACCTCCTGGGGTCGGAGAGGACGCCTGGAGAGATCGCCTCCGAGATGGTGTGCAAGCGCAAGGGGGCCGGTCTGCCTGCTTGCCCGCCCTGCAAACAGCCGCGCTGCGCCGTCGCCTCCGCGGCGGCGNAGGACGCTAGGGAGGACAAGTCTAGGGGGAAGGAGTCTTCGCGGAGGCCGGGGACTAGACCTCCAACTGGGGAGGCGGCGGGCATTTCGGTGTCTCTTGGCGGGCTCGCTGGAGTGTGGGAACCGGAGGTTGTGGGGTCGAGTCGGCCGGCCTCGCCGTGAGGGGTCATGGCCTAGCCTGCGGCCGCGCGCAACCTCTCACCGCCACCTGCGGCGGCTTCCATGCTTGAGAGGAGCGATCCCCCGGGAAGTGTGCCCTAGCCACTGCGGTGGTTTTGGTTTTGTTTTGGTTTTGTTTTTTTTTTTTTTAGGTACACATGAATGTGTTAGTACACATGATGAGTACGTCTTGTGTCATAGATGCACAATTCAAATTCCTTTTTGGCTGGTGGGGCCTCACCTTGAATATTGTGTGCTATTTTGGGCACCACCATTTAAGAAGGATATTGAGTTCTTAGAGACTGTCCAGATGAAGGTCACGAAGATGGTGAAGGGTCTAGAGGCGAAGCCATATGAGGTACAGCAGAAATCACTTGGTTTGTCCATCCTGGAGGAGACTGAAGGGAGATCTCATTGCGGTCTATAACTTCCTCAAAAGAGGAAATAGAGGGGCAGGCACTTGTCTTTGCTGTCTGGTAAGCAGCGACAGGACCCGAGGGAATAGCATGAAGTTGTGCCAGGGGAGGTTTAGGTTGGATATTGGGAAAAGGTTTTCACCGAGAGTGTAGTAGAGCACTGGAGCGGGCTCCTCAGGGAATTAGTGACAGCACCAAGCCTTACAGAATTCAAGAAGCATCTAGAGATGCTAGACAGTGTGGGGTTTTTTATTTATATATATATATATGTTTTTTTTTGAGGGGCTTGTCCTGTGCATAGACAGGAGTTGGGCTCGGTGATCCCTGTGGCTCCCTTTCAATTCAGAACATTCTGTGTTTCAATGATTCTGTGAAATATTTAAAACTCAAGCAGCCATCTCTGAATTACTTTTCTGTGGTTGCAGAATTGAAACGTTGTCTTGTAGTTTTTTTCTAAAAAATAATCCATTTGCCAATATTATTGGAAGTTAGTTTTTTTTCTTTGATACTCTGTTTTAGGGTTTGAAATTAGACTAACTTGATTTAGTACAGCTTAACACATTTTGTGATCAATGGTACGAGTACTTTTCTGTAGTTACTCTAGTACTCAGTTTCACTTTTTTCAAAAATAGCAATCTGTTACTCTGCAATAAACCAACTCATTTAATAGTGGTAATGATATGCACATCTCACCTGTGGACTAGTTTAAATATTTTTTCCGCATAGCTATTTATTTTATATTGATACAGTACCTCTTTTTTTTCATGTTCCCCTTCTCCGCCAGTGATTTTCGTCTCTTTAGGTTCTCTGTTGTCCAGCTCCTTCTGCAATGTTTTTGAAACAGCCTGCCCTTAATTCTGGTAGCTTGAAGGTGAGGGAACTGCCCTACTCACCTGGGTTGTTGATTTTGGTTTTGTTTTGTTTTTTCCTGGCTGCTTCTATAGCAACCTATTCTGCTATGGGACTTTGAGCCTTATCTTTCTGACCAGGAGTCTTGTTAACTGGATTGTGCAAGTGCCTAAAGACCTTCGTATGCTGGGTTTTGATACAGACACACAATCCCAAATATAATTCTTTCCCAGAAGAAAGGGTGAAAGGGTGGGAAGCAAATATAGAACAATAGAATGATTTAGGTCATTTAGTTGCAACCTGCCTGTCTTGGCCAGTAATGCCTGTCACTAGATTGAGTTTACTCAAAGATCTGTCAAATCTGGCCTTGAACACTTGGAGGCCCTCCATGTTCTTCTTATGTTGGAAACCTCAGACTGAATGCAGTTCTCTAGTTGGAGTCTCATGAGAGTGGAGCGGAAGGGGAGAATCAGCTCTCTTGACCTGCTGGCCACATTTTGTTTGAATGCAGGCCAGTATATGGTTGGCTTTCTGGGCTGCAAGTCTTTACTAAACATAGTAGGTAGTGGAGACACAAACCTTAATACAGGGACAAGAGATTCTGTCCTTGTGTCAGAGATACACCATTTCGTTATGTTTCTGTCCCTTGATTCTCACCTCTGCAGCCTCCTGATGCAATGGTGCTAGTGCAGGGTGGCTGTCACCCATGTCTGCTCATGGGCTGAAAACAAGCCCAAAGAAACATTGTAGGAACTCCTAAGTAATAGCTGGCCAGTTAAAGGTGGGTGCCATGGGCTGCTCAGGTGCTGCTCTATTGTTAAGGAGTTGTTGAGTCTTCCTTATGTGAAGGATGCAGGGTTGGATGAAAGGGTTTGTCCAACTGAGCTTAACCTGCAGATCATTGAGTGGGCCCTACTGAATTGGAAAGTTCATAGTGCAGTGTGCCTATTGATCCTGTTCCCCTGGCTAGGTAAGAGGTCTCTGCATCATTATGGAGGGAATAAAAGAACTGCAGTTCCACAGATTGAACAAGCTTATAGGTTCTTCTGCTTTTCATTTCGTCACTGAAACATGTATCCAGACACAGTCTGAAAATCCCTTGGGGTCTCCTGTGGCCCCTGGTGCAATAACTGTGCTGACAGCAGAGGGAGCATTAAACTCATTGCCCATGGGGAAGTGTGGGGAGTGATACCCATGTTCCTATAATCCTTGTATGGGTCGGATGAGCTCGTTAGCCTTCTGGCAGTCGTCCTACGAGAAGGACAACTCTGATTCCAAACCCGGGCAGATGGAGCTTGTTTAGCCCTGGAAGGCCTTCCATCTAAGAGGTTAAACCTCTGTCCTAAGGACCTCGCTGCCAGCATCCAAGTTTGCTAGGCCCTGGCAGATGAACCTGAAGACTAAAGGGTGGGTCCAGCTCTGGTCATGCTGTGTCTCACCTAAAAAAAAAAATCCGTTGTGCAGGCTCGAGGGTGCTATCCGCTATCCTCTTTCTATTAGCACGCTTGTAAAAGGCACTGATGAGGAGTGTTGATGGAGCCCTCCCTGGATCTTTGTTCGCAAAGCCTAGCCACGACGACAACGAAACATGTATCAGAAAAAACTGTTATACACTGGGTAGAATCTCATTTTTAATCCTTGGAGATGAGGGTAATTACCTTTGACTAAAAGGTAATTTAAATTCATTCTCTGTAAAATCTGAGGAGAACTAGGGAATTGTAGATCAGTTAACTTGACTGTAACCTAGAGATACAGGAGCTGTTTGTAAGCATGCAGTGCTTTTTACAGTGCTGCTGTTTAATCCAGGAAGTTAACTAGTGTAAAATGGTCTTGAAGACTGAGTGGACTTAGTAATGCTGATTCAAACACTTCAGATTTCTTTCTGAGTTACATTAACAGGAATTGTGCATGTGCAACATGGAAGGGAAGTTCTCTGCTGTGGCTGGTGATTTTAAAGCCTCTGCTGGAGTGCTGCATTAAGTTGAAGAGTCTGCGGTCTTCTTGAGAAACTCACAGACAAATTGGAGAGGCATCAAAAGACAGCTAGGAGTTCTTAAAAAATGCCTTGGGATGATAGTTGTAAGATTCTCTTCAAACTGAATGATACTTGTGTTCAGAAAGAGGACTGAGATGCACGCTTTTGTTTTGAGAAAATTGATAAAAAGTTTACTGTGCTCCTGTCCTTTGCCAAATAAAAAGAAATAATGAACTTAATTAGATGTGGAGGAAATTTGGGTGAGATGTGGAATGACACAATGTGAGAGCATTTAAGTCTTGGCAGGTGTAGTTTGATGTCTCTGAGGTTATGTGAGGAGTTGGGATTTTTATTTTTGATTATTTTTTTAACGACAAGGGGGATGTTTTTATCAGGGGTGTTACAGGTGCTTGAACTTGCTTCAAAACAGGGAAGGATCTATAACAGATGACATTTTTGATGTTATCATTCTTGATTTGCTGCTATTATTATTTTAAAGCATGGGCGCATCCTACGCTGTCTGCAGCAGAGACCCTCTCAGTTCTAGCTTAGAGGTAGTGCTCTTTGAAGGGAAGACAAGTATGTGTGTGTATGTATGTGTGTGTTTTATTTTATCTAAGGCTTTAGTAAATATATTATTATTTAAGGCTTTAATGGTTCCTTTTATTGCGTCTTTACTCACTAGTTTATACTTATTTTGCTCATACTTCCCTTGCTGTAAGAATGTACATGTTTACTTTTGTTGCTGTAATAACTTGGCTGTTTGCTCCTGATAATGTTGGTACTAAATGTAGTGCTGCTATCATTGTGCCAATAGCACTGCATTTAAGATTATCTGAGTGATAGGAAGTGGGCTTGATAAAGCAGAGCTAGGCCTTTTGTTTTGTCTTCTGTCTTTTGAACTCTCACATTTATTTTTAATAAACTTATACCTGAAAAGACTGGCTATACTTGTTATAGTTGGACTTTGGTATATATATTTTTTCTGGCCTAGTTAGGAAGCAGAGGCATGAAAATACATCATTTGGATTGGACTTCATCCACAAGTTCATGAGTCACTGTTGAAATACTAGCTTTCTTTCCTTCTTATATTTGTGTTCCCATCAAATATTTCTGCCTATAGTTTGTGTCAAACTGATTTTTAGCTGTAGCAGTGAAAAGAATGGGAAGGGTTTTGGAACTTTGTGGATGATGCAGGCAGGCAAATATTCTTTTATTTCAATCCTGTTTATACTTTTCTGTAGCAATTAATAATTCAGCAACATTTTTTTTTCCCCTGTAAGTCTCACTGTCACCTTTTGATAGCAGTAGGGAAGTGAGCCAGCTTTAACTTCACTGTGCTGTTACTGAGTTTCTGGCAGTACAGTCGGGGAGCACAGCTGTGAAGGAAGGGGGTGCCAGCAGACTAGTAACAAAAGCAAAGACTTGTAGAAGCATATAAAAAAAAAAACCCTTGCTTTGCACAGTTGTGTATGAAAAGATGGCTTTCCTGTAAGCATGTTACAGAACGAGTTATTTGATGGAGGATACAAATGTCTTGGAATGAAATATCTACTTTTCCTGGAAGCAGATAGGTGTTTTGATGCTCACTCCCCATGGCCAATAAAACTTTTCCTAATATTGCTTAGGTATTACTTGGCTTGCTCTTGGTCTCTGAGACAATGTATTGTTGCATGGAGAAAGCTAGTAGATGACAAGTTGTACAGTGTTCGAGTGCAAAGTAACTTAAATTAAACTCTTGCTTTTATTTTCTGTTCATTTATTTGTATCTTTTGTTTGGGGTGCCTGACCTGAGTTAATCTTTTTGATATGTTTTAATGTGTCTGTTGTGGTGATTCAGAAGCAGCACAGGTGTCTTTTAGTA
The DNA here is from genome assembly GCA_013396975.1 of Bucco capensis. NCBI lineage: Eukaryota > Metazoa > Chordata > Aves > Piciformes > Bucconidae > Bucco > Bucco capensis. The sequence goes on from VWZO01000767.1 coordinate 33,726, forward strand.
AGAACAGTTGGATTAAAACGGTTGTAATAAAACATTATCAGCCCCTTAGAGTTAAAATAGTCTGCTTATTTGTCATAATCCTTTCTTTAGATTAGTAGGAAAGGTATGGTATCAGCAACTCCTGTAATTTCTTACAGACAGAAACTGAGGGTATATTTTGCATTACAGCTAAGGCAGTCCATGAGCAAGTGGCTGTTAAGGGCAGAGTATGTCTCCCTTTTGTAACTTCTGGCTGCATTTTCCTGCGGCTAGCTTTTGCTCTGTGGAGTGATCATGCAGTTGCAGAGTGAGTTGATTCAGATGGCTAATCTGACACCAATCTAAGGTTGCAAAACTTTTTCTCAGGATCAGCTAACTGAAAAGACTTTCTCTGGGTACAGTCACTAAATCCAGTGCACAAGTTCAGGTAACAAGGCATAAGAGAACAGTAAAATGTTACTAGTAATGACAGCTTGCCCTAAGAACCCTGGCTGTGATGTGAAATCTCACCATCATGTCTCCCAGCTGACATATCTTTGTTAATTACAAGAGCATTTTTAACTTGATTCCCTTTATGAGGATACTGAGACTCCTATGAGAAGTGTGTGTCTTGAGTGCTTATATTTTTTTCATATACTAGAGTTCTCACGAATCATTTGTTTTTCCCTTATTCAGGTGGTATTATGTGTGGATAAAGTCATGAAGCCTCTTAAAAACTAAGCAAATATTTATCTGTTCTTTCTTTGTCCTCTGCTTATAGATGATTCTTTAATTTTCTGAAATAGAACTGAACAACCTTTAATAAACAAAACCACTGGATGCTCAACCTGTCTGTGGCTGCAATTAACAAATACTGTGTTTAAAAGTTCATAGTGTAATGTCATGTAGTAAGCATGTTCCTTTCAATAAATGGTACCCTAGAATTATTTTTAATAATGAAACTTGCCAATGAGTTGATGAAAAATTTGTACCCTATTGGTGAAACAAATGAGCAGCTTTCCAAGAATGAATCTGCCAAGTTTCATAGGCACTATGAACTATTTGAGTTTACATTTTAGTGTTCTTTTGTTGTTAATGTCATGAACCTCTTTTGGTTTTAAAACAAATCTAGTTGATGTAATGAAAAATATTTCATAGTTGTCCATCCTTCTTGGATATATAAGATTTTTTTGAGAAAAGAAAGGTTCATTCACAGAAATCTTTGAAAAGAGGGGAAAAGGAATATGTACTTGCACCAAGTCATGCCATTTGTCCCCACGCTGTTTAATCTGCTAGTGTGAAAGCAGCACTGGCGTGGGAACATTCTTGGCTTCACCACTAGAGGTGTGTCCTTTCCTGACTGAGCATGAGCCCTTACACACAAGGGTGATTGCAGAGTGGGTACAGAGTGGGGCTGAATGTGCCACAGCACCAGAACAGGCTTTGTCCCATGTTACCACTGAGAAGTCTAAGTGTGCCGCTCCTCCTTGGCTCTGTGGGGCCGCTCCTGGCCAGGCCCATGGGGCGCATTTTGGCTCCACTGGTATTCTCCTGTGCGACTCTGGGGGTCTGCTCCCTGCCAGGTCCAATGGATGGAAATAGAGGATGCATGGATTTACCTTTTTTTAATCTGTTTTCTGCTCTGGGGCATATGTTCTATAATTTGTTCATGTTCATGAATCTGTAACTTGTTCTTAAAGTTTGTAGTAACTTTAAAGAATGATGTAAGGAATCAGGTGAATTTTCTTACCTCTGTTCTTGAGGCAAATGCTTCTTAAATCTATGTGTAGAGGTTTAAGACCCAGTTGGCAGGTGAGCCCCATGAAAGCTGCTTAAGCACTTTGTCCCCAGCCCCCTCCTTCAATGGAAGGGGAAAGGAGAATTGTGAGTAAAAATGCCAAAACCTCATGGGCTGAGATAAGGAAAAGTTTACTATAACAACTCAGAGAACAAAGAAAACAACAAGATTAACAAGAAAAGATACTAGTAATATATATGTGTCATGGGATGACTAAAATTGAAGAGAAAGAGACATTAAGGATCTTCTGTACATCATATTCTCTTTGAAAAGAGACATTTCCTCTTTAAGAAGATGAGAGCTAAATCTCTTTCTTTCCCCCACCTCCCTTCGCCCACAAAAGAATCCGCCGGGAGGAACTGATAAGGAAAATGAAAGAAGAAAAGTTGCAGCTGCGCACTGTATTGAAGCCTGTCCCTATTGCAGGGACGAATGAGAAGTAAGCTGCATGTCACATGGAGAAGGAACATTGATAGTCTATATAAGGATCTAGTTGTTTCCTGGTTCGCTCTCTTCCTTCTTCCTGCTCTCCTGCAGCTTCCCTGGACTCAGCTCTTCCCCTCTGGTATTTGTACGTCTCCCCCTTCCCGGGGTGAAAGTAAGGGGGGAGCGGAAGGTCCTGATAAGGAGGGGTGGTTGATTTATGAGCCTGGCAGCTCCTGCCGGCGGTCAGGCACTGTGATTATTAGGAGGGGGAAGGGCTGAAGCCGTCTTGAACTAACAACCTTATCATCCCTATCATTTATCTCTTTCATACTGTTGTATCATTTAAATATAGGTGAAGCTATTCTTAAAAATTAATTATCTGCATGCCTGGTGCTTTTATTTTGTTTTACTGTCCCCATTTAGGGAGAGGGGGCATCTTGGAGGCCCTCTCAAAGAGATTGTCCTCTTGACCATAGTAAATCCTCAGTTCTTCTGGTCAAACCAGCACAATATGTTTATACATACAGAAGATACAAGACCCAACTGCAAGCCAGCTGCTGAGCAAACTGTTGCCCTGCAACTACCATCCCCAAACTAATGCTTCCCAAGTTCTCCTGCACATGCCCCAGCCATGGGCATGAGGGAGGGGTTCCTGGCATGGCTCACTGTTTTTGCTGCAGTGTCCACCTTGTTGCAGCTTCAGCTCCTCCAGTGCTCTACAGGCATAGCATTAGTATGATATAGAATATCCTACTGGCTGATTTAGGTGTCCTGGACATGGCCCCTCCCCGCTTCTTGAGCAAAGTTAAGCCTTTTCTAGCTAAACCCAGTACACTGTGCAATCAATAATTTTAAGTCTTTGATTTTTTTTTTAATCTGTTATTTTTGAATTAGGATTGTCTTTTAATAAGCATAATTCAAGAAGGAATTTTAGCTTTACTTCATATTTGGTTTGTGTGATGTGAATTCTTGATTTTGGAAAACTTGGTTCTGAGGATACTGTGTCAGCCAACACAGTATCACAGTATGTCAGGGGTTGGAAGGGACCTAGAAAGATCATCTAGTCCAACCCCCCCTGCCAGAGCAGGATCACCTAGATGAGATCACACAGGAATGTGTGTAGGCAGCTCTTGAATGTCTCCAGAGAAGGAGACTCCACAGCCCTCCTGGGCAGCCTGTTNAAACAGAAACAGAAACAGTGGGGAAGTGTAAAGGGTATAATGTCTGAAGCCTAACGTGTAGGAATTTGGAGGCAGAGGAGACAATTACACAGAATAACTTCTATTTTTAGCTTTTCTGGTTGGGCCCTTCAGTAATAGTAATCAACAGCTTCTTCCTCCCTTTTCCATCCATTGTTTTATGAAATACTTATTTGAGAAAGTTGAAGAAAATTCTGAAACTCAGTTAGACACCGTTTTTTGAAAGTCTGAAGTGTGCTGTGCAAGGACTTGGTTTGGCTGGATTAAAATCAGGCAAACCATCATCTGTTCTAGGATTGTGGATTGCCACAGATGTGTGCAAACACACTGGAGATATTACTGTGGAATTAATTGTGTTTTGTTCCTTAGAACTAAAACAACTTGTTTACATGGTTTTTCTCCTATAAGGGGTTTATATGGGTGTGTCTATCAAGGTCATAACATTGAGCTGTTTGAATTGAGTTCAGCAGCTTGAATGTGGTCTCACTGACTGCCAGCTATATCTGTTAGGTGACTTTTGATGTCCTGGGCATTACATTTTTGGATTTCACTATGGTCTGTAATGAGTCTGTATGAATAGTTAAGCAACAACTTGACATTAAAGAACTGACTGTATCTGGAAGGTATGACGCCATCAGCATTAAGTATTATAGGTGTTGGTCATCAAATAGGATGAAGCCTGGAGGCCCAGAAAGTCTTTTGAGTCCATTGAATGGGAAGAAAAAACCACTAATCTTAACTATTACTTCAAAGATTGAAGTAGGAGGTGCTGATACCTGCTTAAGCAACTTAAGCTGAAAAAGGATGAGATAAGAGAAAGTGAGGAACATGAACAGTGTTTTGTTTGTTTTTTTTGTAGAACTCTGCTTCCCCTACCTCTTGCCAACAGGAAAAAAGAAGTGTTAAATGCATCTAGAAAATGCTACTAAACTTGTGGGTTTTTTTTAATCCTCCTTTGTAGAGAGCTAAAGGATATTTCAGTCTGTCTGGTTCTTGGAAAGGGTATTAGATTCTAACATTCTGTGATTGTACAGAGAGTACAGGGGGGAGAAATGAGTATTGGACATGCAGGTGTACATCCTTGAGTATGCTTCTCAGGAATTGTGTGCTAACTAGTGGACCCACTGCCCTCAAAGTTGTCTGTCATAAGCAGGAGTTAAATGAGCAGGCTTGGAGGTTGGAATGGTTTTAGCTTTTAGCTGTATTTGTATAGCCTTGGGTATTAGAAAGCAGTTTAAAGCTCAGGACAATTAAGCTGCCACAGTATCAGTGTATATCTAGAGAATGAAACTGATTTAAATGGTGGTAAAGGTCATCAAAGTGAGTTGTAGCATTTTGTTATATTATGTTATGTTGTGTAGTATTTTAACCAGCAGCTAATATAATCCCTTAACATAAGGATGATGTGCTGCCAAACTGGAATGTGTATAAGCTTTGCTACTAAATTCCATTTAGTGCAATTCAGTATGTTTTCTGTTAACATCTGCAAGCTCTGAAGAGAAATAGAAGTTTTACATGGTATTATTCAGAATGCTTTTGTATTGGAGCTTTTATAGCTATTGCTGCTGTAGACAACAAAACCAGCAAGGCCTTGTCTTTGAACATGTATCGCTTTTGTGATACATGTGTGAACTTCTGTGGCTGCTCCTGTCTGTGCTGGAACTTCTGCAGTGACTTTGTCAGCAGCTGCTTTTCAGCCTGGTGGCTTCACTCTGATGATCGTTTCTCTTAAGTCGGTTTGCAACACCTTTACATTCCATACTTGTCTCTGCAGCTGCAGCTATCTACAGCATGGAGTAAAACATGGCCACAAATGCTTTCAGACGTTTTTTCCAGAATAATACTGTTTGTGCAGAAATCCTATTTGTGTCAAGTACTGAATCAAACTGGCGTTTTTGTGTCAGCATTGCTACTGCTGTGTCTCATGCAGTAGCAAAGCAGTAGCAGTAGGTCTTCTGTGATTTGTGAGGGCTTTCAGCTGTTAGTAGGATGGTAATTGGAACCAAAATGATTTAAGAGCTTTCATATTCACAGTGGCAACTGGATTAGCAATAGTCTTTCCTGTTCTGTGTTTGCTTTGTTCTTGTTCTAAGAACTGGAGGCTTTTGTTTCTCAAAGTGAAGGTAGTAGTTCCACAAGTAAGAGTGTTTATTTCCAACTGGAGCAAATATTAAAGATTGTAATGCCAACCTTGGCATCCCTTTATAAAGAAAAATTGTCTCAAAAATAATTCATTAATTGGTCCTGCGAGGCAGAGTGAGGCTCACTATTAGTTTTATTCAAATAAAGGGAGAGTTCACAGGGACGTTCAGCTAGTGAGGTCTCTTGAGTTGCTGGAGGACGCAGTCCCCTTTTATCCTACCTCCCCGGCCAGCCGGAGGAGGTCCCTCTCCCTTTCTCCATTATCTGGGG
>VWZO01000769.1:4365-25718 GCA_013396975.1 Bucco capensis
TGCCATTTAGCTGAAGGCTCTGCTGGTGTCCTGAGAGAAAGCAGTGCAAGTGACTGGGATGTCTAATTGCTACAGTGATGAGATACAGATGAATTAGCAGCCAGTAGCTCTGAGACTCTCTGTAATCCCTCCCCCATCAAACCTTGTTCACTTTGCAGCAGCTAATCAAGCTTGATGGGACTTGTTCCTCTTCAGCTGTTCCCCCCCCAGCAAGGGTTCAGGGACAGATCCTGGCAAGAGCTAAATGTCTTTTTGCCCCTCAGGACTGATGAACTCAGCGCATGCTCCTGCCTGGGCTGTGCCAGGTGTCAATCATGTCATCTGCAGGAGATAGCTGGGGAGAAAGGGGATGGGGAGGGTTGCTCCATGGCCTCAGGGGTGGGTTGTGTGCATGTCTTGTGCTTGTAGAGATTTGAGTAGCTAGCAGCCTCTGGGTCCTATGCTAACTCCTGAGGAGGAAGCTTTTCCCTGCTTGCCTTGCCTTCAGGAATGCCAGCTACGTGGCAGAGCTGTGCAGGGTCTGCTGAGGGCTTCATTCCATCTGTTTGTTTTATTCCCTCCCCTTCAGGCCAATGAAGGCACCATGTACCAAGTACCTAGTGAATTGCATCTCCTCCTGGCACAGTGCTTTTCCCCTTCGTGCTGACAAGGCTCTCCAAAGGCAAGCCTGATGAGGGATGACAGCATTTTGCACTCCTTCCTTGTCCTGGGGACATGAAAGATGAGGAGGTGATGAATGCAAGCTGTAGGACACTGCTTGCTAATCAGAGCCCAGAAGGTATCCTGGGTTCATGGTCCTCTGGCTGTTTAAAGACACTTGTATTCAGGACTGGCTTTAGTGTCAGTTTTAGGTGGTGAGTACCTGTGGTGCCTCTGAAGCTTATAGAGAGGTCTTGCCATGTCATCTTTCCCTGCAGGCCACTGAGCAGAGGAATTCATTAAAACCATTAGCTTGAGTAGTCACCATCCCTGGAAAGGTTTATAAACCACATAGATGTGTGTGGTACTTAATGGCATGGTGGTGAGAGGTTGATGGTTGGACTTGCTGATCTTAGAGCTCTCTCCTAGCCTTACTGATTCTGTGGTTCTGTTTGCTCCCTGCCTATAGCTGTGCCCTACAAGAGGGCAGAGCAGGGCTCTGAGCTGTAAGGATGATACTCTGGGCATCTGCAGTGGGTCCACATAGCTCGAGAACACAAAGGGAGCTTCCTCCATCCAGGCCACAGGCTGCCAGCCATCAGCAGGTTGTCTAATCCTTGTCACAAAGGGATGGAGCTGCAGCTTGCAACCAGCTGGTTGTGTTGCCCTTGCTGCTCTTCTGGGAAAGGTATGCATCACGTAAGCTCCTCAGATCATTAGAAACCAAGCCTCTTGTAATTTTCAGCTTGTTTATTTCTGGCTGTTTTCTATCTATTTATTTTTCTGCCAACGCTATCTTTTTAGCTCCCAAAGCTGTTCTACCTCTTTGCTAGAGACCTCCTCCACCTGCTGTATTTAGATAGACCAATCAGAGCTGCTATGAAACAATCCTGAGCCCTAAAAACTCTGGAGTCCTAAGACAAGATCATCTTATCCATCTCTGTGTAGAGCAGCTGATTGCTTCCTAGCTTGGTTTGCAGATGGATATGTTTTCTGTTCTTCAGAGGCTCTTACTACATTGCTAGAGATGATTACAATCACCTAGACATCCCTCTTGCAAGAGAAAGGGATTGATTGACTCATCCCAAGACATCCTCTGACACTTCAGGACCAGGGAATAGCATGAGGAGTCAGTTAGTGGCTTTATCATCCTGAGAGGGGGGCAGTGGGGAGCTGGAACAAGGCAGGAGGGGGTGGAAGGACCCCAGCCCATGAGAGGCCTTGGCTTTGGTGCTGTGTTAAAGGCAAGGTCAAAGCCAGTGTGCTGTCAGAGGAGGAGGAGGCAGGCAATTAGTCTCAGTGTGGCAGCAGGGGAGGGACAAATTGGAGAAGAGTGAAGGGCTGTTGAAATTAGAGTTAATCTGTCACAAATCTCTGGTTGTTGTGAAATCTGGGAGAGGAGGACACACAAAAAAAACAACCCAAGCCAACAAGCAGGCAATGTTTCTGCTTGCTGACTGGCTCAGAGAGGCAGTTGCTGCTCACAGGCTCTGCTCTTTGCAGGCAGAGGCACAGGCAAGCCCCTTTGTGCAGGCTTGGCCAGTGCAGCAGGATTAATCCATCCTGTCGTGCCAGTGCAGAGCCTGCACAGGTCAGTTAAAGCTCTGCTTCAAGGACATCCTGTCCATCAAGTACATGGTAAATCTCCCACTTTGGGACTGTTGTTCCCAGAGATTTGAGGACTGATGTTGCCAGAGATAAGTCCTGCACTCCAGTGTCACTGTGATGCTGGGAGCTTGATGGTGTTTAAACCACAACAAGCTGCCAGGAGAAGAGGATGCTCAAGGTCTGCTCGGAGATTCCATCACTGTTCCTCCATCTCCCTGTCAGGTGAGGCTAATAACCATTTTGCCCAGTGTTGGTGCAGAGTTAATGCTTCCAGCACATTCAGAGGTCCTTGCCCTGCTGGGTGCTTTTAGCAGAGCATTATGAATGCTGGTGAAGGGGCTGGGCTGACAGCTCACAGGAATAATCTCTGTTGTGTTATCTGCAGAGTAAACAAGTCCTCTCCTGGGGCCTCAGCTGGCTCTGCCCATGCTGCTGCATCCCAGTGCCTCAGCTCCAGCCAGCAGACAAGCACATCACTGTCCCTTGCTCTCCCTGCTTGCCTTCTGCAGAGATGTCAAACTTCTGCTGTTCTCTTTGCCCTCCTTGTCCTTTTGAGGTGAGGAGACTTGGGCTCCTTGCAGATGGCCACTCGGGCAGGGTTTGTACTGACAGGCAGGAGAAGAAAGGCCTTGGTCCTCTTCTCAACATCCAGAGTGATTTGTTCTGCCCACAGTGTAGCAGCATGGCTGCAGTTTCAGCTTGTGCTTGGCTGGGAAGTGACTCTCAAGTCCTTGAGCCATCAATCCATGCCAGAGGCAAAGCACTGCCAGGAAAAGGGACTGAGTGCATGGAGTCAGTGCTGGGCTGGTGTAAATCAGCATGCCTCCTGCTCCTTTCCATGGCACTGTGCTCACCTGGCCCTGAGCTCTGCTTTGCCTTCCACTCCCCTCTTTGAAGATAATGAGATTACTCTTGGATGGAGGAGAAATCAATTTGTTCCTACCACCCTGGCAAGCCTGGCACAGCAAAAGGATAACCTGCCTTGGACCAACACTGCCTGAGACAGCTCGTGTCAGCTCAGATGGATTTGGTCTGGCACCATGGCTGTGGAGGAGCCATGAAGAGTCTCTTGCACATTGAGGTTCACCTGCTGCTTCCTCGGGCAGCAAGCAGCTCACCTGGATGGTGTCAGAGGAGTTAGGCTGTGGCCAGCAGACCAGCATGCAGAGGGCTAGGACCTGATGGGAGAAAAGAGGCTTTGCAGGAGAAGAAGGAGGTCTCCCTCTGCCACCTGTTAATCCCTCAGCAAAAAGCAGAGGCATTTTTTAAGGAGCATAAGAGAGTCAGAGCATGTTGGAGCTGCTGATCTCCCTGCCCAGAGCTCTGAGGGAGGGAGATTAGGCTCTTGAAGTTAAAATCAGGGTTTGTGTTGACTCTTCCTCCCCCTGGCTGAAGGCAGTGGTTGGTTGCCTTTTGTCATAGCTGAGTCACCATGTCTTCCCAAGAGCTAGGGACTGGGATCCCTTCCACCAGTGGTGGGAATGAGGTTTGCTGCAGCAACCCTGATGCTTGAATGAGTGAATTAGGCTGTCAGTGGAGCTGTTGAGTGTGATGAGGCTGAATCAAAGGGTTTGGAGGCATTTAATCATACTGGTTGGTATCTGTTAGAGCAGGTAGAGGACATGACTCATGGTGCAGCACCACTGAGAACGTGGCTTCCTCTCACCAAAGGGGAACTGCTGGGGAGGGCTGGAAGGTGTCTGCCCCACACTGGCACTGCTGCTCTGGGATGCTCTGATGCTCTCTGTGAGGAGCTCACAGTGCCTGTACCAGCCTTTAACTGCAGGCAGGGATGCTCACAGGAGGACAGCAGGAGGCTTTGCTTGCTTTCAGGCAGGTGAGAGACGGCATAAGGCAGGGCAGGAGTTGGAGGCAGGATCTCTGTCTCCCCAATTCACTGTGAAATCCTGGGACTTCAGCACTTCCTGAAGTTGTTCTAAACTGTGTCTGTTCTACTCAGTGCCTGTGTGAAGAGCTCAGCATCATCAGCCCTAGGTGTAGTGCTGAGCCTGTGGTGAGCACCACAAGCCAGGCCAGGTTTCTGGGGCTGTGTCAGGGCAATGCACCAGCAGCTTCATCTCTCTGCTGACCTGCTGGGAGGGTGCACTCTGAAGGGAATGGAGCATTCATCAACACCTCTTCCAGGGGAACCTTGATGCTTGTCAGTCACCCAAGCCATTTGGTAGGTGCAGAGAGTAATTTACCCTGGAAATTCCCTTCTTGTGCTCTTTATCTCCCCAGATTGGCCACTGGCACGTTTCTGAAGGACTCAGCATGGACAACAGGATCTTCTCCTCCAACATATCAGACAGCTTGTTCAACACCACACTCATTGTCACCACCATCCTGGTAAGTGAGGAGGTCACCTACAGTTCCCATTAGCTCTTCTCCAGCCCAATGCTTAGGGATATCAATCAGCCAGGATATTATTCCCTCTTCCTTGCCCCCCTTGGCCCCCAGCATGCAGCACTGCACGCTGATTTCATGAAGAACAGACGATCAGATCTCTAATTACAGCACTGAGGACAATTCATGACAGTGTAATTAAACTCAAGTTGATGTTTCATATGGAAATGATATTTGATGAGTTCAGAAGCAGCTGGGGAGAGGGCTGGGCTGGGGATAAGTTGCCATTTTGCATTCATCTCGGAATGATGTTCTTGTTTTGCCTACAGCTGCTAAGTTGAGGGGACAGTTGTCCTCTCTACCCATAAAATTACTGGAATTGGCCAAGATGGGGATAACTTTTATCTCTTGGTTGACAGGGATAGAGCAGGATGGGAGATTGATCTAGGTGTTTGGGAGGAATAACCCCATGGACAAGGACAGGTTAGGGGATGATCTGCTGGAAGGCAGTTCAGTGGAACAAGCCATGGGTGTCTGGGTGAACAACAGGATGCCCAGGAGCCAGCAATGTGCTCTTGGGGCCAGGAAGGCTAATGGCATCCTGGGGTACAGCAAGAAGAGTGTGGCCAGCAGGGCCAGGGAGCTTCTCCTTCCCCTCCCCTCTGCACTGGGGAGGCCACAGCTGGAGAATTGTGTTCAGCTCTGGGCTCCCCTGTGTAAGAGAGAGAGGAAACTTCTGCAGAGGCTCCAGAGAAGGGCTATAAAAATGCTGAGGAGACTTGAGCATCTCTGTTATGGGGAAAGGCTGAGGGAGCTGGGGCTGGTTAGGCTGGAGCAGAGCAGACTGAGGGAGATCTGAGCAATGCTTAGCAATAAAGGGTGGGGGTCAGGAGGCTGGGGCCAGGCCTTTTACTGTAGTACCTAGTGACAGGACTAGACGCAATGGGCACAAACTAGCACACATAAGTAGTTCCATCTAAACATGAGGAGGAACATTTTTCCTAACAGGTTGCCCAGAAAGGTTGTGGCTGCCCCATCCCTGGCAGTGTTCAAGGCCAGGCTGGATGTGGCATGGGCAACATGGTCTAGTGTTTTGGCATCCCTGCTTGTGGCGGGGGGGTTGGAACTAGATGATCTTTGAGGTCCCTTCCAACCTGGCCATTCTATGATTCTATGATTTTGAGGGTGCTGGAGCACTGGCCCAGGCTGCCCAGGGAGCTGCTGGAGTCTCCATCTCTGGAGATCTTCCTAACCCAGCTGGACACATCCTGTGCAAACTGCTCTAGCTTCTCCTGCTCTTACAGGGAGGTTGGACTAGATGATCCCCAGAGATCCCTTCCAACCCCTAACCTTCTGGGATTCTGTCCCCTTTTCAATGAGCCTGTCCCATCCTGGCCTGGCCAGGGATCCATGCCGGTGGGACACCTCGGCTAAGATGGGAATGACAGCTGCCCAGTTTCACTGCAGGAAAACCCTTACTTAATGCTGAAGTGGAACCATCAGGAGCTGGAAGGCAACGACCGCTACGAGGGCTTTTGTGTGGACATGCTAAAGGAGCTGGCAGAGATCCTGAGGTTCAACTACAAGATCCACCTGGTTGGTGATGGTGTGTATGGAGTGCCCGAGGCCAACGGCACATGGACAGGGATGGTCGGAGAGCTGATTGCTCGGGTAAGTGAATTAGCTGCTCCAGTGGCACTTGGCAATGAGGGGGGTGTGTGTGTGTGGAATAAAAGCCCTCCTGCTTTCTTAAGTGCTGCAGGATGATAAGGATGGATGAGGGGTTTAGTCCATTTGTGAGCCTTTGCCTTCTCCTGATGGCAGATGTGTTTGTTGTGGCAGTGTGACAGCTTGTAGAGGACTCAGAGCAGGAGTTAGGGCTCCTTGGCACTCTCAAGGGTGCTCAGTTTGTTAGAAGAGAGGTCTGGACCAGTACCAAAAGGGAACTTCCAAGCAGGCTGCAGAGGGCCTGTTTGCAAAGGCCTGGAGGGAAAGGACAAGGGGCAATGGTTTGAAATTGGAGAAGAGTAGATTTAGACTGGATATTAGAAAGAAGTTGCTCCCCACGAGGGTGGTGGAACACTGGCCCAGGTTGCCCAGGGAGGTGGTTGAGTTGCCATCCCTGGAGGCATTGCAGGTGAGGCTTGCCAGGGCTCTGGGCAAGCTGCTCTAGTTGGGGATGTCCCTGGCCACTGCAGGGGGGTTGGACTAGATGAGCTCCAGAGGTCCCTTCCAACCCAAACCATTCTAGGATCTCTAGAAGATGCCCACCAGCATCTCTCTTGCTTCTTCCTCAGATAGCAAAGGTGCCAGGCTGACACTTGCCCTACCTTAGGACCTTCAACTGAGTGTCTAAACTCAGGTGGGACAACTCTAGCTCTAAAAGACTTGCAGAGGGTGAGGGACAGGGCACAGGATGGACTGGAGATGCCTCCAGAGCTAGCATCCTGTCTCCTGGGTCACTTTTCCTCAGTAGAGCAATAGCTGTGGGCAGCAGCTGAGATCCCACCTCCATCTGCTTCATCTAAAGAGCCTTCTGTAGGGTTGTTTGCAAATGCTCTGGGCTATTGGCATAGATTGGAGACATCTCTCTGTATATACACACACACACACTGGCTCTTCTGCACTGTTTCTTTTGGGAGGCAAGAAGGAAGGTGCAGAGAGCAGTGTCTGATCTCTGCAAACAAAGGAAGGGAACAGCCATCACATTTTTGGCTTTCTAACCTTAGCAGTGCCTCTCCATTAAATAGGAGCTCCTGGAGGGTTGTTTTCCTTTCGTGAGGAGTGTTTTAACTTCATCTTCACATAGAAACCATTTGTTTCTTCTGCAGCCCCAGCCTTATTTAGGAGGATTTCTCCTTCTGCTTCAGCAGGGCAGAGCTGGCAAAAGCCTGTGTGAGACTGAAGTAAAAACTGGGGAATAGAAAAAGCTTTCTCTGCTTTGTTCTTCCCAAGCCCTTTGAGAGGCTTTTTAATGGTTTCAGTGAGTTTTTGATCAATCCCAGAGGCTGGCATTTTGGATCAGGTCAGCCAGGGCAGAGCTGCCCATGTGCATGCTGTTGGGTTTATTCAGGGCTGCTTGGGATGTTGCTTTCTGAGGTCATTTCACTGCCCAAGGAGTTTTTTCTCCTTGACAGTCAGCTCCTAAGGGGCTTTGTCCTCAATTCCAGACCCTTGTTCATCCCCTGTCCCACTGCAGGAGCACTGGAGCAGAAGAGCCAGCAAGTCCCTGTGTTGGGCACACATATTCCTCTTTCAGTAGACTTACCCCTTGGGCTCTTCTCTCCATACAGAGAGGACATCAGTTGGGACACAAACATGTCACAGGGCTCAAAACTTCCCAAATCCTATCCACACACACAAAAAGCTCTGCACCAGTCTCTGTGCAGTGCTGTATTCCTGTAGGAAAGGGATTCCTCCTTGAAGTAAAGCTTTCACTAACATACACCTAGTGTGCAGGACTAGAAGGTCAGAAATTCATCCAACTCCATGCAGTGCCTTGCCAATTTGGGGGGGATTTTTGGTTTATTCTATAATCCCCCTGTGGCACTGAATGTCCTGAGATCAGCTTTAGCCTATAGGGGAAAAATGTTTCATTTTATCATTTCTAAATGGACCAGCTATTGATTTATTCTCAAGTGCTGAAAATTCTGTTCCAGCTAATTGTGCTCCATGATATGACTGAGAAGGATGCTATCCACACAGAAATTTGTTGCTGACCCAGATTCACCAGCACAGATCTTATTGACCTGTTCACAAAACTAATTAAGACCTAAGGAAGAGGAGGAGGACTGGGGGAAAGAGCTTGTGGAGCCTCCTGTGTCTAGATCAGCAAGCATGTGACTCCTCAGATCAGGGATGCTGGATGATCAGCTGAGGGAGATTTGGCTTGGGAGACAAATCACTTGCAAGGACTAGAGCCTGTTCTTTAGTGGGAGATGTCACAAACTTGGAAAACACCAAGTTAATTGCTCCCTCTGTGCATACAGGTCAGGGAGGCTGATCACTCAGTGAGCAGAGGAGTGAAGCTGCTCTCTGGCCAGGGCAGCTTCTCCTCTTAGCCTTGCTGGCTCTGGCATAGCTGACTGCAGTCTCCAGCAATTCAGCTGACACTGCATACATGTGCTATCCATAACAAGCAAAGGAGAGACAGCAAATCTTCCTATCCCCTGTTTTCTTTGTTGGTGTCAGAGCCTTAGAGGACAGGAGGACTTGGAAGAGTTGTTATGTCTTGCTCCTTCATGCTGCAGTACAGTGTCTGGCTTGGAATCTCTGATGGTTGTCTGCTCTTCCCTTTCTCTCTCTCTCTCTCTCTCCAGTGCACCTTTGAGCTGAAATGAATTTGCTAGTCTGATACAAGCTGAAAAATGTATTTCCCCAGCAACGTGACAGTCTGTTCCTTGTTTTACCAGGCCTGTGTTTGCTCTCCTGGGAGTATAGTGCCATGGTGGATCTGCTCAGTGCCTGCACCTCAGCTCACAGCGAGCTGCTGGTGCGCGGCTGCCGCGCTGCTCCCTCAGGAGATGGACTTGTGTCTGAGAGATCCCTCAGCAACACTTGCTGGATTTACCCATCCTAGGAATGCCCCCCAGAGACTCCAGCTGAGCTAACAGGAGATGGGGTGGTTTGGTTTTTTTGCCAGGAAGCTTTGTTGGCAGGAATCTGATGCTGCAGTTTTGCTGAAAGACCTCCCAGAGCCTTCCCTCTGCTGCAGCTGAGGATCAAGTCCCCTGCCCAGCTGAGGATCAAGTCCCCTGCCCAGCTGGGGACCAGCACTAGGTGACAGTCACCTCCACAGAAGATCTCTCTTTGCTCACCCGTGGCAGGGTGCAAGAAGACAGGAAGGGCAAAGCACGCTTGGTGCAGACTAAGCAAGTGTTTTGTGCAGCCTGCATCTGCTGCCCAGGCTTCCTTCAGCATTGTTTAAATAACATCTCACGTTTGGGAATGGTAACAGCAAATTCCAGGAGTGTTCCCAGGGCAGGGAGATGTGGGTGAGGCTGGTGCTGCTGTAGAAGGCACCTTAGGATGCAGGGAGTGAGGAGAGGGGGATTTGGGACAGCAAGCTCTTGCATGCTCTCTCTGTGCAGGATCATTTGGGGAGTGAGATGTTGTGGGATTAAGCTAGACCTTCAGTGTGTGTGTCAGTGGTTTGAATCTGGCAGGGATCAGTGGTGATCAAAGCTCCTTTTAAAGTGAGGGAGACAAAGCTGTCCATCTCCTGGAAGGGTCTGGCCTCAGGAGCAGCAACATCAAGAACTGAAAAGACTTTAAAGCTTTGGGATGATGGTTTTCCCAGATTCCTTGCTGGTAACCAGGTAGTGCTTTACAATCAGAGCTCATCTCCCTTCAACTACTCCAAAGCTAGGGAATGGCAGGAAGAGGAAAGGAGGGAGCAGTTCTCTCCAAACTGGCAGAGTGCTGCTCTCCACTCAGCAGTGGGTGTTGGTGTTGAGTGAGAAGAGCTGTGTGTGGGTGAAGGGAAGGAGGGGCAGTCTGTTTGCCTGCTATTGCACTGGCAAGTGTGACATGGGGGGGCTGGAGGGGGAGTGGGGAAGAGAGGGAGCGTGGGTTGTTGAGCAAACACAGCAAGAGTATGGGCAGAGAGGTTTGCATCATGCTGCTGATGTTGCCAAAATCACAGCCAGCAGGTCTTGCTGCTGTTCCCTGCTGCCTTAGGGTAATCACTCCTGGTCTGCATCTTCACCATGCCATGAGCATGGTGAACACCTGGCACAGACTTTTCCCTCCCACTCATGGAGGTGAAGAGAGGTGTGTGAAGGCAGACTTGAGGCTGACATGTGTACTGATGGCTGGTGGTCATCTCACTACTGCTTGTGTCCTCCCTGGAGAGGGCTGCAGCCTCCAGGCTTTCAGGCTATCACTTTTCATAGGGCAGAATTACAGTATCACAGTATGTCAGAGGTTGGAAGGGACCTCTGGAGCTCATCTAGTCCAACCCCCCTGCAGTGGCCAGGGACATCCCCAACTAGAGCAGCTTGCCCAGAGCCCTGGCAAGCCTCACCTGCAATGCCTCCAGGCATGGGAACTCAACCACCTCCCTGGGCAACCTGGGCCAGTATTCCACCACCCTCGTGGGGAGGAACTTCTTCCTAATGTCCAGTTTAAATCATTTTCCCTGATCTTGGCCTTGCTGTCAGTGCTCTGTGGTGGGAATCACAGAAGGTTAGGGGTTGGAAAGGACCTCTGGAGATCATCTAGTCCAATCCTCCTGCCAGAGCAGATTCACCTAGAGCAGGTTGCACAGGACAGTTGGAATGTCTCCAGGGATGGAGACTCCAGCAGCTCCCTGGGCAGCCTGGGCCAGTGCTCCACCACCCTCAATGGAAAGAAGTTTCTCCTCATGTTTACATGGAACTTCTTATGTTCATGTTTGTGCCTGTTGCCTCTTATCCTGTCACTGGGCACCACTGGCAAAAGCCTGGCCCCATCCTCCTGACCCCCACCCTTTAAGTATTGCTATGCATTGCTCAGATCCCTCCTCAATCTTCTCTTCCCTAAGCTAAACAAATCTTCTCAGGAGGCTGTGAATCCTTGCAGAGCTGCTGTCCCATGTCGTGGGAAGCTTTGGTGGGATCCTCTGTGCCCAGGCTGACGTCAGGGCCCATTCATCACCATTAGCACCCAGCTGAGCCTTGTCAGCATCCGCAGCGAGGAGGTGGCTGCCTCCTCCAGACTGGCAGGCCCTGCAATTTGCTTCCTAAGGCTGCTTTAATTGTTGTTCCTCTTTGGGAGCCCAGCTCAGCCCCCGTGTTTAAACATCCTTTCCAGTGGCAGTGTGAGCCTGTCTGCTAGTGCAGACTGCTGAATGCCAGGTATGGTGGTGGCAGCTCAAGCTTTTTCTCTCAGACACCAGCCCACCTGGGCTGCTTCTCGCCTAGCGACGGTTTGGCCTTCTCCAAGCAGTGTTTTGTTCAAGAAATGTCTGTCTCTCCTCCCCAAATGCTCTGGATCTTTTTTCTAAGCCTATTTCATGCTGACATTTATAGCTGCAGCTGTGCTGGAAGGATGAAAATCAAGCAGTGTTTGCCCCTTCTTCTCCCCCTCCATCCTTTGCCTCCTCTTCTCCCTTTCACCTGGGTCTTGTTGTGGACAGAGTGGAGTAGCACAAAGCAGAATCCATTTCTTTCCCAGTGCATTGTTTAGCCTATAAAATGCCAACTCCTCCCTGTGCTCAGGTGGGGAGGGCTGGAGAGTGCTCAGGTTTGCAAAGCTCCTCTGGAACTGAGGCTCCCAGATCCCAGTGCATCACCAGAAGTTTTATGAACCATCAGGAAGCAAAATGGAAAGCATGAAGTGGATGATGTTCAGGCAGAGAATACACTGCATGCTGTTCCCAGTGTGTTGTTATCAGAAAATAGGTCTTAACTTGCATGACCTGTGAGCTTGCAGAGGGAGAGGAGAGTCTTTGACCTAGCAGAGCCCCAGCTGAAGCCATGAGGAGCTTGGTCTCTGCTGCAGGGACCTCTGGCACAGGAGAAGGCATTACACAGGTTAAAGCAGCCTGTGAGCTCTGTAGCTCTGAGGCTGGCAGAAATCCTGAAAGGAAAAATGTTGACCAGGCAGGGAATAAGCAGAAGAAATGGACTCTCATGGAATGGCAGGACCCTCTGGGACATGGGCACAAGGGAAGGTAGCTCTGCTGTGCTGGGTTTCTGCTCCATAAGCAAAGGGAGGGGGGTGGATTTGCTTTCTGTTTCACATAGGGAAGAGCAGCTTTCAAGGTGTTGCTGCCTTACATGATCTGGAAGGGTCCCAAAGGATGCTAGCTGGGGGAGTAACTGCACATCCTACCCCTGAGAAGGTGAGAGCAGCTGAAGGATGGTGACCCAGCTCCTTTCAGCAGCACCTTTGCACTGGCCCCTGGATGGGGATGGAAATGTCCTTAGAGCTTTTGTCTGAAGCCCCTTTGATTGCTGGTAGAACTGTTTTCAGTTTGGAGGACTGGGGAAAGGAATCTGTTGTTAGAATAAGCTGTACCTTCAGGAGGGGCTTTGCTGGGAGAGCTCTCCCCAGGTCAACAATACCTGCAAACCATTTGAAGCAGAGACAAGAGAGGTTTAGGAAGCTTTAGGCTTTTATTGCAGATAAAATTCCTCACATGCCACATTCCACAGATGAACTGATTCCATCTTAGTAATTTGCTGCTGTTTACATAGGGCTCAACTGCTTACAAACCACGTTGTGATTATTGGTGCCTTTTAAAAACCCTGTGGGTAAATGTCTGGCTAGGCAGAAATTCTCCCTAGCTCATAATTCATTCCAGCCTGAACCTCCTAGGAATCTGTAATAGCTGCTTGGAAACAATTGAAAAAACCTGGCACTGGGCTTATCCATTAAAGCAATCCTGCCTGGACTGTGAAGTATCACCTTCTCCATGACCTCTCCTTACTGGGCAAGCTTGCAAATCACCTTGCCTTTTGCCTTTCCTTCATCCTGCAGGCTCCAACAGTGCTGCTTTTCCCTCTTGCAGCTCCAGCCTTTCCATAGCCCTTCCTCCTGCCTGCCTTTAAGTGGGGAAATCTGTTGGGGACAGAGAAAGGGGGGGGGGGGAAGAGACTCCCCTGGCAAAGCTCTGCTGGGGGGGATCAGTCCTCTTAAGGACAATCATGCAAGAGCAGGAGGGTCAGAGAGCATGGCAAGAGTGATGTCCCCACAGATTTGCCTCTGTGTGGTACATTTACATGGATCCAGGGAGATAAGCTCCATATTTTACTGGATCCTGAGGTCTTGACTTCTGCACAGACTTTATGAAACTTAGGGATAAGTGCAAACAGCTTTTCTTTCCCCTCTCTTTTTCCCTAATCATCATCCTGCAAAGCAGGCAAGCAAACCTATAAGGGAATAGAGGAGGTTTCACTTTTACAGAAAGCAATTACAGACATTAAAAGAGCTGTAGCAATAAAAATAATGTTTAAAATTCAAATCCCTTATCTCTATTACAAGGGTATGAACACTGCAAGAAACGCTCTTTAATTTTCAACCCCCCCCACCCCCACCCCGATCTCCTTTGCTTTACAAGGCAATCTGGAAGGGTTTTTTTTTAATGCCAGTCCTGTTGAATTGTTTTGGAAGCTGATCCTGCAGTTTTGGAAGTCTGGGGTTGGCAAGGCATGTCAGCTTCCTGACTCAGAGCATGGGGGTAATGATGCTGCTTTGTTCTGCTTTCCTACCTATGGTGCTTGCAAGTAACAGTCTTGTCTGGAAGAGGACAGCTGTGTTCAACAGGAGCTTTGGAAGGGAGAGGTTGTATCTTCTTTAGGTTAGTGCAATATTTATTGTCTCCCTGGCTCCTGGTTTTGCCAGGTGGTGAAGCATTCCATGAGCAGAAATGGCAATCAGGCTGTGAGCACCTGGAGGCTGGAGCTGCCATTCTGTTTGCTGTTAGTCGTTTTCTAACCTCTAAATATAGAGATAAAAACACCCAGGTGAGGAAAGGAAAAACAGGGAGAATGGTCCAGAGCACAAAGTAGGGTAAACTCTGGAGTGTGTTTGAACTGGGCTTATGTGAAACTCACCTTGGGTGAGAGGGATGTGGGAGCACACTCTGAACTAAAGGACTAAAGGGCTGGAGCATCTCTCCTATGAGGACAGGCTGAAAGAGTTGGGATTGTTCAGTCTGGAGAAGAGANAGTGATTCTATGACATCACCAGAGCTTGGCCTTTGCCCTACAGCAAAAGCACCCTATCCTAGAAAGACAGGACACCAATCCTCCAGGAGCAGGTGTTGTGTGTGGCCCTGCTTGTGCTGCTTTCCCTGCCCTGTCCTTTTCCCAGGCTCAGGGTCCTGATCTTCTCTGTTATCCTCTCTCCCCAGAAAGCAGATTTGGCCGTGGCGGGACTGACGATTACCGCGGAGCGGGAGAAGGTGATTGATTTCTCCAAGCCATTCATGACTTTGGGAATTAGCATTCTCTACAGAGTTCATATGGTAAGAGACTGCTTTTGTAACCATTTCTGGCCCTCCATTATTTGCATGCCAGCATGCTTGCTTAGAAGAAGAAAAACGGATGACTCCTAACAACATTTTGGTTTCTTATTTCAACACAAATGCGCTTGACCTTTATTTCCTCCTTTTCACTGTCCTCCTGCCTTCTGGCAGCTTGATGGATTTGATTCCTCTTGTTCAAACCCCCAGCACTCTTGGCTTTCCTTCCCTATCCTTCCCAGGCACACAATGGGGCAGGCAGGGTGGCAGGCTCAACTCCACTGTGGGCAATAAGCTCTTTGCCCTGCATGGGCTTTGTTTCTCTGCTGCCAGCCCTTGCTGTGTGCTTCCTCTCAGGTGTTCACCCTGCAGAGCAGTGGCTCCTGCAGCCCAAGCAAGGATCCTTACTCCTTGCCTGAGGACTCTCAGCTCCCCTTACTTCTGCACTGGCCAGGGAGCAGCTGAGGGCACTGGGGTTGGTTAGTCTGAGGAAGAGGAGGCTCAGGGCAGACCTTAGCTCTCTCTACAACTCTGAGGTTGGAGTGAGATGGGAGTAGGTCTCTTCTCTTGGGTTATCAGTGAGAGGACAAGAGGAAATGGCCTCAAGCTGCACCAGGAGAGGTTTAGATTGGATGTTAGATAAAATTTCTTTACTGAATGAGTTGTTAGGCATTGGCCCAGGCTGCCCAGGGCAGTGCTGGAGTCACCATCCCTGCAGGGGTTTCAGAAACATCTAGCTGTGGTCCTTAGGGCCATGGTTTAGTGGCATGGAGGTGGTAGGTTGATGGTTGGACTTGATGCTCTTAAAGATCTCTTCCAACCTTCCTGATTCTGTGAGGAGGGAGAAGGGAGGCATGCTGCTGTTCAGCTCTAGTTCTTGCTGTGCTGCATTCAGTAACCTTTTGCATCTCTAGCAGCAGCAGCAGTGTGGTTTAGCCATTGCCCCCCACAAGGCAGCTCAGGCACTATGTGGTGCCTCTTTAGCTACACGTGTGCCTGTGGCTCAGAGCAGAGCAGCAGTGAATCTGCCCAGGGGATTGATGTGTGCAAGCATCTCCATGGCATTGTGTCCTGTCTTTGCTCAGACAACCCTTGTTGTCTTGGTTTCTCACAGATTCTCTTGCATTGCCATTTTCCCTTGGTTTATCTTCTTCCTGTTGCTCAGGAGAGGACAGATTTTTTTTTCCCCCAGTTACAGCCCCACAAGTCAGGTAAAACCTCCTGTTAGTGTCCCAGGAGGAGAGCTCTGGCAGCCAGGATGCCACAGGATGGCATGTTATTCCCAACCTGCAGTGTGCAAGTGTGCTCTGTATGGTGCTGAGTGTAATGCAAATGCAAGTCCTGCTTTCCCATCAGGCTCAACAACAGCAGCCAAAAGGATCAAACAATTGAAGCTGCCTCTCACAGTCCTCCCTCCCCTCTGCACTTGCAAGGCTGCTAAGGATTCATCCTTTGGTACAGACACAAACAAACTTGTGCATGCCTCTCTCTCTCTCTGTGCTGGGTGGCTCCTGCCAAGAACAAACAATTACAACCTAGTTAAAATTCCCTTTTTTCCTCTGGTAGGAGCAGAATTTAGGATCAATAACTTAGTTGACCAAAAATAGGATGTCCCTGCCCACTGTAGGGGTGTTGGACTACATGAGCTCCAGAGCTCCCTTCCAAACCAAACCAGTCTAGGATTCTATGAAAAAGGATCAGGCTCTTCAAGCTCCCCAAAATCAGATTGAACTCTCCCTTGCTTTTTTCACCCCACCATGGATCTGGGAGATGTTTTGCTAGCAGCTCTTAGCTGGGATCATAATCTTTCTCTTAGGTTAATGCTACCCCTGATTTACTCCCTAACCTTCAGCAACTCCTTTAACAAGGCCTCATTCCCTGAAAGGTGTGAAGCTGCTTTTGTTCCCTTTTAGGATAACACAGGAATACTAGGGCAAGGTCTGCATGGGATCTTGCTCTCTAAGTGCCAAGGCATTTGTTGCTGCCTCTGTGCAAGCTGAATGGAAATGTGTCTGACACATCTACTTAGAGTGTAAGTTCTTCAGGGCAGGGACCATCTGCTGCTCATGCTGATCCCACACTAAAGCAACATAGCCCTGTTCCTGCCCTTCAGGCATTTACCAAACTGAACAGGATTAATAATTACAGTTTTAAGAAGTGTTTGGCAAATAGTCCTCTGCTGTCAGTCAGGATTTTGGTTGAAGGAGCCAGGTAAGACTTTGAGTAGGAGAGCTGCCCACTGAGCCAGGCAAGCTTGCAAGGGAGACACAGGACATGTCCCAGGTTGGGTCACCCTGGAGCAAGCCCTGCTTTTTGAGGCCAGAAGGAGCAATGGCAGGGGCAGCCTGGCTTTGTGCCCTCCCCAGGAGCAGGGAAGCTAGGAGTCTTCCCTTCCCTTTCCAGCACTTAGCTCCTCTTTGCCCAGACCTCTCTTGCTTAGCTTGAGCAGTCTGCCTGAGAGCTGCATGGCAATTAACTTTATTCAACTGGCAAATATTTATTTAACAGGGAAAGGCAAGATAGATAATTACTCTGGGTTTTCCTTTTAGGATTTGGTTTGGGGAGCAGTGGAAGGCAGCCCCATCTGCTCCTGTCCCCTTCCCTTCCCTTCCCCACCTCAACAAGCATCTCTGCAATGTCAGAGCCTGCAGCTGACGTGTTCTGATCACCATGCAGATCAGACAGAGCCTAATGAAGAACCACAAATAAATCTCTTGCAGAGGAGTTGTCTCCACACCCTGATCTCCTCCCAGTCTGATGGCATTTTGTTTTCATTTCCATGTAACTCCAGTGGCAAATGACTTCTCCTCCCCAAGCCAGGCAGCACAGTGCCTGTGTCTCTTATCACACGTAACCAACTCTGGCAGCTTTAAATGGGGCTGTCATTTTTCTCAATTTCACTTGTTGTGATATAATCAAGTATGGATTGCTGACATGGGGTCTCTAATAGGCTTTCTGACGTGCAGATTGCCAAGAGAAAAGGCTTGCTTTGCTTTGGTTTGTTCCTCTTCTGACTAGCTGGTGGGACCTATGGAAGGCATGAGGGAGATGCTGAGCCCTGAGCAGACACTGTGCTGGGCTGAGGGATGCAATCAGGTGCCCAAATGCCTTTTCTGCACAGAGGGATCTTGAAAGGCACATTCATTTCATAGAATCCTTGAATCCTAGAATGGTTTGGGTTGGAAGGGACCTCTGGAGCTCATCTAGTCCAACCCCCCTGCAGTGGCCAGGGACATCCCCAACTAGAGCAGCTTGCCCAGAGCCCTGGCAAGCCTCACCTGCAATGCCTCCAGGGATGGCAACTCAACCACCTCCCTGGGCAACCTGGGCCAGTGTTCCACCACCCTCATGGGGAGGAACTTTTTCCCAATATCCAGTTTAAATCTACTCTTCTCCGCTTTAAAAACATTGCCCCTTGTCCTTTCCCTCCAGGCCTTTGCAAACAGGCCCTCTGCAGCCTTCTTGGAAGTTCCCTTTAGGTACTGGAAGGTCACTAGTAGTTCCCCTGAAGCCTTCTCTTGTCCAGGCTGAACAATCCCAGCTCCCTCAGCCTGTCCTCAGAGCAGAGGTGTTGCAGCCCCTGAGCATTCTCGTGGCCTCCTCTGCACCTGCTCCAGCAGCTCCATGGCCTTTGTGTGTTGAGGGCTCCAGAGCTGGCCCCAGTATTGCAGAGGAGGTGTGAGCAGAGCAGAGTGCAGTGGCAGAATCACCTCTCTGGCTCTGCTGGCCACGCTTCTCTTGCTGCAGCCCAGGATGCCATTGTGCTTCTGGGCTGCCAGCATGCACTGGTTGCTCATTTGTAGCATCCTCATGGTTTTGCTCACTTTACCTGCCTCTGTGGCAAGGAAGGAGGCAGTAGCTAGCACATGATTCTGGCTCATCAGCTCTGAAAGTCCTTTCTGTGCTCCACCTTAAAGGTAGATTTGGTGAGGATGCTGGAATAGCTGAGTGTAGGCTAAGTGAATTGAGGCTTTAAGAGTGTTTCTCCTTGATTGCTGCAGAAGACACACAATGGGAAGGACTGAAGGAGTAGCTCCTTCATTCCAGCCAGAGGAAGCTTGTTGAGAGCTGAGGCAGAGGAGCTGAGCATCTCTCCTGACAAGCCAAGCTGCTCTGTCAGCAAGCCTCCCTCTTCACTGAAGCAGGGATGGGAGCAATTGCTGGCCCCAGGACCATGGTGTGCACTGACATTCAGACCATCTGGTAACCCCAAACTAGGCTCAGCAATAGCAGCCTGTGCTTGGCTTTTGCTTATCAGCTCCAGGGAAAGGACACACACTATGGTTTGGGGAGACTAAATGGGCTGCAGTTCTAGCAAGCACACAGCAACCTTTCTGCCCTTCCAGCTGAGCTCTCCTGCTTTCCTTCTGCCTTAGAGACAGAAATTCTCTTGGCTGCCTTTTTCAGGCATGAGAAATGGCTTAGGTAGGGGCTGAGTGTTTGTGCCAGAAGAAAGAGGCAGACTGTGGGATCCCTTCAGTGTGGGTTGGACAGGCAAGAAGTCATAAGGGTTCTTACAAACCTGAACACAGAGAAATCCAGGACAATGCCACAAAGCTTTGCTCCTTCTCCTCTTCCCTGATCTCCTGCATGTTCAGGCTCTTTGGTCACCATGATCTGCCCAGGAAAATGAAAATGAAGACTTCCAAGAACATCTGAGAAGGGTAAAATGCATCTCTCCTGCTTCCATCTGAGGATTTTCATCAATTCTTGGACGTTTGGAACATTTCTTTTCCAGGAAAAAGAGCTCTTCCAATTAGCAAAGCTGTACTGGGACTGGCTAAAAATATCTGACAGACTCCAGATATTGTCATCCCCATCTTCAAAACAGAGAGATAAGAGAGAGTTTGTGCCCTCCCTGGGAACAGAATATCTTTATTCTTATCCACAACTGTGAATGAAAAGAATATGTAGCAGCAGCCTGGAAATGACTGGAGCTGAAAAGAAGCAGAGCTACTACTACTGTAAAGTCACAGGAGAGAGTCACTGCCAAGCCTGAGACTTAAAGCTTCCAACACAATTTCCTTAATGAGCAGAATTTATTGACAAACTGCCCCAGAAACACCGAGAAGACATGGAGCCTTTAATTACAGAGAGGAACTTGTTTCCAGGAGCATCTCACCAGGGAGTCTCAGCCAAAGCACTGCCAGGGCCTGGCAATTTTCTGCCAGGAAGGATAAGCTGCTCAGAAAATTCTTCTGCTGGAGAAGCTGCAGTTAGCTCAGTGTTGGGCAGATGGTGCCCTTCACACCTTGCAGGTTCCCACTGCCCTCCTTTCATTCTGGAATGTGGAAGCACCTGTGGAAGAAGTGAGGCAGCTGAGCCACTTGAGCTCTAGATGAAAAAAGGGAACCAGGGATATGCAGGAAAGCTGTGCAGTCACTAGAGAGAAGAGCTGGGCCACTGCCTGCCTTTGGCTTCCTGTTGGCATCAAGAAGTTCATGATCCTCTGGATGGGATGAGTGGGAAGAGCAGAAGGAGTGCACCTTGGAGCTTGCAGGCTTGTGGGATAGTGTCAGCTCTTTGATTTAGTGAGAGGAGCTCCAGCAAGGTGAGCAAAGGATGTTCCTGCAACTGTGCTTCCCTCCAGGATGCTAGGGGTGTAGTTCCAGCAGTGTCTCTTGGCTCTGAAAGCTCTTGTGGGACCAGATGCTGTCTTTTGTGTCTCTATGCTTATGGAAGGAATGTGTAGTTCCAGCAGTGTCTCTTGGCTCTGAAAGCTCTTGTGGGACCAGATGCTGTCTTTTGTGTCTCTATGCTTATGGAAGGAATGTGTAGTTCCAGCAGTGTCTCTTGGCTCTGAAGGCTCTTGTGGGACCAGTGTCTCTATCCTTATAGAAGGAATATAAGGAAAAGCAGAACACAGCAGCAATTGATCAACAAAAAGGAAAGGTCAAAAGAAAACATTAGTATCTTTCATTCTTTGTGCCTCAGCTGCACATACCAAACAAAAAAGATAACCCAGTACTGAAGAGAGACTGGAATTATACACCCAGGAGAACCTGAACCTTTGCTTGGGAAATGACTTTAAATGAATCTAATTCTTGAACTCATCTGTTTCTTAAAAGACTTAATAAGCCACAAGCTCTAAAGATGCTAATGTAGATCCCAAACTCAAATTGCTCTTGTCCTGAAGGAGACAGGGGTAGGGTGTTGTGGTGTGCTGGTTCTTCACTTCATGCAGGGCAGAGTTTGCTGTAGAAGGTTTCTGAGATGTTAACAGACTGCAGCTGAGAGGAGCACAGCATCCTAGGATCTTTTGAGTAGAGGAAGATTCTTTTTTGTGTGTGCAACAGCCATTGCCTTTTCTAGCAACAACTTAAGTCTTCAGAAGAACAACCAAGACCTTGTGAAATTCAGATTTTTTGCATAAGATAGGAATACTTCAGTAGTAAAACCATGTTTTGTAGTTGGAATGGAATTTAAAGTGCTAGTCTATGAGTCTGGGGAAAGGGGAGGGGAAAAAATAAAAAGGAAACCCAAACCAAACAGCTATGTTTCCTGGGGATTTCTTTGTGAACACAGAAAGTTATTCACCACCTTTGGATTAAGCACAACTGTGCAACACAGACTCTGGTCTTTGATGGCTCTGGGTTTGCTATGGCAATGGAGGTTAGGTGTTATTTATCACCAGCTCTTATTAGTTTATGAGGTGGCACAGGCAGGCAGAAGGCAATGGAATAGGGGGGAAGATGAGGCTGGAACAGGGGGGAAGATGAGGCTGGAACAGGGGGCAAGATGAAGTTGGAACAGGGGGGAAGATGAGGCTGGAACAGGGGGCAAGATGAAGTTGGAACAGGGGGGAAGATGA
>VWZO01000769.1:25816-46374 GCA_013396975.1 Bucco capensis
TGGAACAGGGGGGAAGATGAGGCATTCAGTGTGTCAGAGATGATCCCCAGCAGCAGCTTTTGTGTAGAGCAGAGCAGCTGCTGAGCTGCTGGAGCGAGCTGCACCGAGCAAACAGGCAGAGATGTTTTCAGCAGAGCAAGGTGCCAGGAAGAAATACACTGACAGCCTGCCTGAGATGTGATAAAAGGCTGTTTCCACTCTGACTTTCCAGTAAAAGCCTTTGCAGGAGCTCTGCCTTGTGGGCAGCTTCCCAGTTACAGGTTGCTGGGGGAAACTGTCGAGCTTGAGGTTTGCTGATGCCAGGAGTGACTCTGGAGTTTGGGGCACAAGATCCTGTGAGCTGAGGGCTCATGTTCCCACAGGCTTCATGGAAACCTTTTTAGTTGGCAGTTGCTGGGAGTCTGTCAGAGGAGATGGTAAGGAGAGAAGATGCTTGAGGTCAGTGAGGATTGCTGGGATGCTTGGATTGTTGGGAGTGGGAGAGGTGGGAGAGCTCAAACAAAGTGCTTTCTGCTCCACATGGAGAGACCAACAGAGCACTTCTTTCTGGTCCTGTGGCTTGTGCTGTGTTTTCACTTCTCCCTTTGTCCCCCACGGTGATGTTGAGTGTGCTTGGAGGGAAATGAGTGGCTGCTCCTTCCACTCTGGAGCAGGCTGTGCTCCTCTGCTTAGGTAGAGCTGCTGGTGGCTGGAGATGGCCACTCACCAGAAGTGGAGATTGAGAGCAGCTTTGGAGAAACTTCTGGAAATGAATGCTCCCTCTGCACAAATGTTGCTGCCTTTGACAAGATTTCAGTGGTGGCAGTGTCCTTCTGAGAATGGAAAGCACTCTGAGAGAAGACCAACCTGCTTTTTCCTAGCAGTGAGTCCTTCCTTCTCAAGGAGAGGTGGAACAAACAGGAGATTCTGATGCATCCTGGAGATAAAAATATCTTGTTCCTTGAGTTAAAAGTAATATTTTTTTATGAAGTTTTGGAGAGAAGAAACAGTTCAAAGCTAAAGAAGGAAACTCAGAAATACTGTAAACATCTCTTTTCCTTCTGCACAAAGCCATTTTCTCTCCACTCTGCTTCCTGCAGAGGATGCTCCATACCTCTGAGCTCAGACATCTCTCCCAGGGGAGCTCTCTCCTGCCCAGCAAGTGTGATGTGCAGCCTGCTTGGGTGCCCAAGGGCTCCCTGCAGCTGAGGAGGACATCCCATCCTCCCCTGAGGAGGGCAGGGAGCTGCAGTTAGCTCCATTTTGCTATCAATTCACCTCTTTCTATGCCTGGAGAGAGGTGGGGAGAGGAATAGTCTTAGAAGATGAATCCTAGCAAGGGAGATGCTGCAGGACTTGGTCCTTTGTTGCATTTGCTGTCATCCACATCCCCTGCAAGGCTTTTGCAGAGCCTCATTCACTTTATTTCCCTTTTGTTGCTCCCAGCCCTTGCTAGAAGCTTTGGGGCAGGTGTGGGGTTTTTTCCTCTCTTATTTTCAGGATGGACTACTTGAATTGGCAAGAAATACAAAGCAGATCAAAGCTCCTTTTTGTCTTTCTTTTCCAGGGTCGCAAACCTGGCTACTTCTCCTTCCTGGATCCCTTTTCTCCTGGTGTCTGGCTCTTCATGCTGCTCGCCTACCTGGCTGTCAGCTGTGTCCTCTTCTTGGTCGCTCGGTAACTAGCGGGGCTACTGCTGCCTTTCCCTTCCTCACGATGCCATCTAGCGTCATGCTCCCACACCCATGGGGTGATGTGTGGGCAAGAGGACACGGGGACATCCCCCAGGCCACCAGTGGGGAGGGGGCAGGAGCATCCCAGCCCCTTTGCCCTCCCCCAGCAAGGGACTGGAGCTTTGATGCTGAGTGTGTCACTGCTCTTGGGTGGCTCTTGGCATGGTTGGGAGAGGAGTCAGGAGTGTGCTTGGCCACAGCAATGCTGAGAGCTGTGTGGGGACATGGGAGAGGTTTGGGAGTAAGGCTGGGGCTGGGCTAATGGTGCTGCTCCCTGCAGATGCTTGGGCTGGAACAGAGAAACCAACCATTTGTCTTGAGCAGGAAGGCTGGCAGCTACCAGCAAATGCCTGCAGAGGCAGCAGCAGTGCAAATGCCTGCAGAGGCAGCAGTGCAAATGCCTGCAGAGGTGTGAGTGCAAATGCCTGCAGAGGCATTAGTGCAAATGCCTGCAGAGGCAGCAGTGCAAATTCCAGGAGTGCTATTATTTGGTTCCTCTGGCCCTTGAAAGCCCAATGTGTACAGAAAAAGGATGTTCATTAATATCTTCCAACAGCCTCTTGGTTGATGTGCAGAGCCTCCCTTGACAGCTCTCAGTTCTGCTTTCCTATGGCTAATTTAAATCAGGCTTAAAATGTATGACTGAGTGCCTGTCTGCTGCCTGTCTCCCATTGAGGGTCTGTGCTCATTGCTGGTTTTCCCTGTCCTCCTACAAATTCCTTATGGTTGGTGGCATAGATATTTCAGACTGACTTGAACTGTGTCCTGGCAATGTGTACCAAATTGGTGCTCAGGATTTGATGGCTTTTTTTGGGGACACTAAAGCCACTGGGACATGGTTAAGAGCTCATTCTCATTAGAGAAATTGGAGCTTGTGCTGTCACTCAGTCCTTGGCATGGCTAAAGTTGTCATCCTGACAGGGCTTTAATAGTTTCCTCAAATGCTGTTACAGCCCCAGAAACATAGTTCTGAAGAAACCACTTCATAATGCAGTCTGCTCTCTGCAGACTGAGGTTTGGTTCCTCTATAGCCCCCCTCTTCATCTTTTAAACATGAGCCTCCAAAAAGGTGCCTTTAACACAGCTGGAGATGGACGTTGGGATGCTTGTTCTCTGCCTTGCTCAGCAGCAAGGAGCTTTTGACCCTCTAAATTGCAGAATGCTCTCCCAGAGCTCTGCTTTTTTTACTGCCAGTGCTTGATCCAACCTTAGAAAGAAATAACCTCCATGTCCCTGGCAGGTAGGAGATGCAGAAATGGAAATAACCCCCTCCTCTTGGTCAGCTGCTGTGTGAGCTGGCAGAGCCCTGCAGCTCTGTTGGCAGCATCCTCCCAGTGACCCTCCCCAGGCACCAGCTTGGTTAACCATTAGCACTATAATGAACTGCAGCAGAGGAATTAGAAGACTTTCTTAGCAACCAGGCAACTGATGGTTGGAAACAGCAAGAAAAAAATTAAGAGAGCTAGCCTACAGTCACTTCAGTGACAGCCTGTCAGGTGTTTCAGATTCCTACCTCTATCCTGGCCCTGGGAGCACTGAAATAATAAGATGCTTTGAAAAACCAGCACTTGACTTCAAACTAGACCTGGGACTTAGACCTTGCAGAGGCAATCAAACCATTGGGAGCAACCATTTGCATCAATACAGATCTTTTCCTTGATGGTGCCATGCAGTCAGGGTGAGACCTTTGCTTTTGAACTTCCCCTTGATGCTTCTTCTGCAGCAGGGAACACAGCCTAAGAGCTTTGATTTCAATTCACATCAAGCCCATGCCCCTTCTGAAGCTCTTGTGGTGGTCTGTGGTATGAATTTGCAGCCTCCCTGCAGCCCATAGCCAGATTTCCAGCAGAGCCTCTCACAACTTTAGCAAATCTTTACAAGAAAGCCTCTGGCTTCTGAATCGTAGAGCAAACATTTCACACAGCTCTGAGCCCCAAGCATCAACTGACAGCAAAGAGTTTCCTCCATGGAAAAATCTGCCTCCAGGAGAGTTACAGCTTCATAGCTTTTCCTTTTAGCTTCTTTTCTTCAGAGTGCTCCCTTTCCCAGGAAAGAACCTGAGCTCTCCATTTCTTGTCCCTTTAGATTGACACCTTATGAGTGGTACAGCCCCCACCCCTGCTCCCAAGGCAGATGCAATCTCCTTGTGAATCAGTACTCTCTGGGCAACAGCTTGTGGTTTCCAGTGGGAGGATTCATGCAGCAAGGCTCCACCATTGCCCCCCAGGCATTGTCCACTCGCTGTGTCAGCGGAGTCTGGTAAGGAAAGTGGGAAGGAAAGTCTGCTCTGGGCAGAAGCAAATGGAGTGGCAGAGGGTGGGGATGGAGTACAGACTGGGTGAGGAACTCATTGAAAGCAGCTGTGCAGAGAAGGACTTGGGGGTCATAGAATCACAGAGTGGTTTGGGTTGGAAGGGACCTCTGGAGCTCATCTAGTCCAACCCCCCTGCAGTGGCCAGGGACATCCCCAACTAGAGCAGCTTGCCCAGAGCCCTGGCAAGCCTCACCTGCAATGCCTCCAGGGATGGGAACTCAACCACCTCCCTGGGCAACCTGGGCCAGTGTTCCACCACCCTCATGGTGAGGAACTTTTTCCCAATATCCAGTTTAAATCTACTCTTCTCCACTTTCAAACCATTGCCCCTTGTCCTTTCCCTCCAGGCCTTTGCAAACAGGCCCTCTGCAGCCTGCTTGAAAGTTCCCTTTAGGTCCTAGAAGGTCACTAGTAGTTCCCCCTGAAGCCTTCTCTTGTCCAGGCTGAACAATCCCAGCTCCCTCAGCCTGTCCTCAGAGCAGAGGTGTTGCAGCCCCTGAGCATTCTCGTGGCCTCCTCTGCACCTGCTCCATCAGCTCCATGGCCTTTAGGACAAGGGAGAATGGTTATAAGCTGAAGGAGGGGAAATTTAGATTGGAGATGATGAGGAAGTTCTTTCCCCAGAGAGTGGTTAGGCACTGGCACAGGTTGCCCAGAGAAGTTGTGGATGCTCCATCCTTGGCAGTGTTCAAGGCCAGGCTGGATGTGACCCTGGGCAACCTGCTCTAGTGATTAGCATCCCTGCCCACGGCAGGGGAGTTGGAACTAGATGATTTTTAAGGTCCCTTCCAACCTGCCCATTCTAGGAATCTATGAGGTCAGATTGAATCCATGGGGCAATCTCAGGTCTTTGCTTCCTCTTTCCCTAGGTGGGCATTCACCTTGATCATCATCTCCTCCTACACAGCCAACCTGGCAGCCTTCCTGACCGTGCAGCGGATGGATGTCCCCATCGAATCCGTGGATGACCTGGCTGACCAGACAGCCATCGAGTATGGCACCATCCATGGGGGCTCCAGCATGACCTTCTTCCAAGTAAACCCTGTTCTTTTGCTAAGTGGGGCAGGGGGTGTGGAGGGGGCACCCTTCATTCAGATTTGGATGTCACCCCAGTTTGTCATGCACATTCCATTCCAGTTACTGGCATGGAGGGAACCTCTGGGGAAAGATCATTGGCAGCTTGGATGCACAGGACTAGGCTAGATCCATGCTGGATGAAGATGGAAGGAATGATGGGAGGAGGCATGGCAGAGGACAGGGAAGGCAGGGGTTTGTGATGGAGCAGCTGAGATGCTCTTGGGATGCTGGAGGGCTAGTGTCAGGACATTTAAACTGGACATTAGAAAGAAGTTCCTCCCCACGAGGGTGGTGGAACACTGGAGCAGGTTGCCCAGGGAGGTGGTTGAGTTGCCATCCCTGGAGGCATTGCAGGTGAGGCTTGCCAGGGCTCTGGGCAAGCTGCTCTAGTTGGGGATGTCCCTGGCCACTGCAGGGGGGTTGGACTAGATGAGCTCCAGAGCTCCCTTCCAACCCAAACCAGTCTAGGATTCTATGATCTGTGCTGGACCCTGAAGCAGCAGATATTCCTGCTTGGACTTAGAAAGCAGCTTAACACCTGGAGTGTCACCAAGTGAGTGGGAAGGTGGTGCATATCCCTGCATCACAGTGATGGCATCAGAGTCTTCAACAAAGGAGCATTTGTAGTCCAATTTCCATGAATCTTTAGGCATTTTTTGGTGTGATCTTAGCTTTCATATGAAAGTCTTAGGTTGGGGAGGCAAAGAAATGTTTGCAAAGCCCAGGTAGGCAGCACATGTCAGAGTGCTCTATGTGGCACTGGAAACAAGTCAGCCAAGTGTATGCAAGCTTATGCAGGCCAGTTAGCCCAATTTGATTTTTCCTCTTCCCTGCTCTATTCAGGAGGGAAATAAATGAGTGAATCTTCTCTGCAGTGCTCTGAATGCACAAAGAACTGCTTGAGGATTATTTATTTATTACTTGTTGAAATTCTGAGAGGAGAGAAAGCTTTTCTCACTTTCTCCCTGCCCCCCCTCTGAGTCCAAACTGAATTTAGGAAGCCTGAGAAATCTCTGGAGCGAGCCTGAGCTTTTCAACCCAACTTTACACCCTTCAGGGCTTTGGCAAAAAAGCTACTTTTAAGCAGAACATTACATCTAAAATGAGCTGAACAGAGCCCAAGTGACTAAGGTGGTTATAGATGAGGCACTTGCTTAGTTCTTTTCAGGAAGGCTTTCAAGCTCTGTGCTGCCTGGTTGAGTGCTGGAGCTGCTGGGATCAGAGGAAGAAATTAGCAAGAGATGTTCTTGCACCATTTGCAGCCCTTGAAAGGATTTGATTGAGAGAGGTTCTTCTCCCCTCTCCTGTGCCCTGGGGAGGCCTCCCCTGGAATGCTGTGTCCAGTTGTGGGCCCCTCAGCTCCACAAGGCTAGGGAGCTGCTGGAGAGAGTCCAGCCCAGGGCCAGCAAGATCCTGAAAGGAGTGGAGCATGTGCCCTAGGAGGACAGGCTGAGAGAGCTGGGTCTCTTCAGCCTGGACAAGAGGAGACTGAGAGGAGACCTCAGCAATGCTTAGAAATATGTGAAGGGTGAGTGTGAGGAGGAGAGAGCCAGGCTCTGCTCAATGGCATCCAATGGTAGGACAAGAGGGAATGGGAGCAAGTTGGACCACAGGAGGTTTAGTATTAACCTGAGGAGAAACTTGTTTGCAGTTCAGGTGCCAGAGCACTGGCCCAGGCTGCCCAGGAGCCTGTGGAGTCTCCTTGTCTGGAGCCATTGCAGAGCTGCCTGGACACATTGCTGTGTGAGCTGNCTAGAGGAGCTTGAAGCTCCCTTCCAACCTTGACAATTCCCTGCTTCTATGTGGAACTAGAACTATGTGGGGTTGCAGTGGCAGGGAGATCCTCCTCCCTTCGCTTCCCTTGCCTCTTTCCTCGTGCAGAACTCGCGCTACCAGACCTACCAGCGGATGTGGAACTACATGTACTCCAAGCAGCCCAGCGTCTTCGTCAAGAGCACGGAGGAAGGGATCGCGCGGGTGCTCAACTCCAACTATGCCTTCCTGCTGGAGTCCACCATGAACGAGTATTATCGGCAGCGCAATTGCAACCTCACCCAGGTCGGGGGCCTCCTGGACACCAAGGGCTACGGGATTGGCATGCCCGTCGGTAGGCAGTGAAGACAAATTCTAGTCCTTCTAAGCTCTTGGCAGAGGACCTGGAGTGTCTGAAAGGCTCAACTCAATGTCACGTTTCACAGCTCTGCCCTTGGGGCTTTTTTTGGTTTTGCCTCTTGTGTTTTAGTTTCCTCCTCAACCACATTGCAGTTGTCCAAGGTGCGTGCTCAGAGGCAGATGTCCAAGACCTTGCTCTGGTCCAGAGCCATGTGACACGTGACTGCAGCTCTTTCAATAATGAATGGGAAAAGCTGTTTCAGAATTGCTGCTTATTTGCTGCCTGTGTGCTCTTTGCTGGCTGTTTCCCCTATTGAAGCAGTGGGTTTGAATCGTTCTGTGCTCCTTGTTTGATCTCAGAAGTGCTGTAAAAGTGATGCTGTTGCAACTGCTGTATTTCTTAGCCCAAGTTTCTTAACAGCTGGTGGTTCATAAAACTTCAGGATGGAGAATTGGCCAATTCAGTGACTATCTTAGCTAATAATCAGGTTTAACAAATGCAGGGGGGTTTTGTCTTTCAAAGATGAGAGCTAGGAAGAGAACATCATCCCCCAGGGCAGCACAGAGAGAGGATGTAGTTAGTTGTTATTCCAAGTGATCAGCAGATCTTTCAGCTGTTCTCACAGGCTTGGGAAGCCTTGTCCTGACCTTTAAGTACCTGCACTTAGCAACAGCAAGTTAAGGTGAATTACATCAGCACTGTCCCACAGTCACTGTAGCTTATCTAACACAGGTAAGCTTGTAAAGTCACAGTAACCTGATCAGGAGTACAAACCCTGAGTTCCAGGATGAAATTTGTCCTGACATTGTCTTGTCAGACAGTGAAACTGTAGCAGATAAGAAGAGCAGAAAGCAGCTCACTGGGACAATAGTGCAGAGTTACCAGGAGAAGCTCCGTCTTTCCCACGCCCTTCTTTGGGATATCACCAGGAGTGCAGCAGAGCTTGGTGCTGAGCACAGCACTGTGCTTCCTCTACCACCAACATTTGGGCTTATATGTAGGTTGAACTTGCTGCTCTTGCAGTGCAGCAGCTTGAGGGAAGGAGTATTAGGTTGAAGTTGGAGGTAGAATGACAGGAGAGGGACCTGTGTGGTCTGGAGAAGCAGCAGTGTGATACTGACCTGCCAGCTCAGAATCTGTCCCTGAAGGCAAAGCTCCCCCTGGTAATGAACCTCTTTAAATGGCCTAGGTTGGTCTTGGTGGGCAGGTGAAATTCCCATCTGGAAATGACACTAAGCAGTAGGTTTTGAACTGAAGTCCCTTTCAGAATGCTCAGAGATGAGCTTTTGTAGTTGGGCATGGGTGGTGGGGATGAGTGGGGAGGAAGGCTGGCCCAGGCAGTGCCTTACCATGGATCTCTTGATGTTGCAGGCTCTGTGTTTCGTGATGAGTTTGACCTGGCCATTCTCCAGTTGCAAGAGAACAACCGCCTGGAAATCCTCAAGAGGAAATGGTGGGAAGGAGGCAAGTGCCCCAAAGAGGAGGACCACAGAGCCAAAGGTAAGCCAAGGCCATTCTCTGATGGGGGCAGGCAGTAGAAGTGATACAAGGATGAACGTTCATCCACACAGGTTCTGTGCCTGAGAATTCCTTTCTCCCGTTCCTCTGACCTGAGCCTCCTTCCTTCCCAATTCAAGGAGAAAACCAAAGAGCTCTGCTGTGCCTCATGCTGTGTGTTTTTGCCTGGGGCAGAGAGAGCTGGAACAACCAAATGACAAATATTGGAGGCATATGGAGGGTAAATTAGCTTCTAATGAATGTCTGGGAAAATGGATGGCTAAAGGGATCAGACCAAAATCTTGGCTTCCTTCAAGGGAGATGGATCTCCAGCACAGGCCTGCTGGTTAATGGCTCCAAGTGAAAGTGCCTTTTAAACAGCCAGAGGAAAGGACACAGGGACTTGATTAGTACATCTGTAAACTGAGGAGCAAATTCTTGTGGGTAATGCTATGCAAATTGTCATCAAAGCTACCACATTAGGCTGATGTCCTGGCGTGACAGCAGTTGCCAGCTTAATGCAGTCACTGCATTTTGGAGTTTTGGCAGTCCCCCTTTCCTCAGCAGGTGTTTTCAGAGAGGCCAGCATGTCCTCTGCTTGAAAGGACAATCTTCTGACCTTTCTGAGTGTGAAAGCAGAGAGCCAAGCCAGGTCCATGGTAGCTTTTTGGTTTCCTTGCCATTGCAGCAGCTGTAGGTGTGTGTGTCCATGCAGTTTGTCAGCTGGGCTGGATGATGAGCTGATGCTCCCTGTTGAGCAGTGCTGCTGTTAGTCTCCAGACAGAAGGTGTTGGCCCAGTGTAAGGCATCAGGCCTCAGGGGAAGGCAATGAGTTACTTTTGAAGGTGAAATGGGAGTCTTTTCCTCCATGGACTGTGTAAAAAGCAGCTCTGAAGTGGAATCTGGTCTGTGGGCTGTGCTGAGATGGCTTGGGATGGATGTGGCTGGGAAGCAGGCTCCTGGGCTGTGTCTGGCACTGCCAGGCATGCTTTGTGACCCTGGACAAGTTTTTTGTCTGCTGTCTTGTGTCCTCTGTCATGGCTCATTTCCTTCATTTGGGAAATGAGGAAGGCTGGTATATGTATATGGAGGAAAGAAATACCTCTCAGGAGAGCTTGGGAATGGTTGTCTGAGGTGTCATCCAGGTAGAGAGATAGAAGGATGCAGAAAGAGCTACTGGCCCTAAATTCAAATGTGAGAGCTGCTGAGAGAGGCAGATGGCTTTTACCTTGGCTCTAAACTGTGATTATGGGCTGGTTTCTGCCCTGCAATTGCTGTCTTAGTGGAAACATCTCTGGGAAGGGCTGATTTACAGAGTGCCTAGATTGCTCTGGAGGCAATGCCAAGAGAATGACAGAGGAGGAGGGAGAAATGTGACCTGCTAAGTTTTAGAACAAAACAGGTCAGCGATTTACAAGGATTTTGGTGAGATTTTTATGTCTAAAAGCCACGCAGAGATTAAGTCAATAAATCATTGATTCTTACACTTTGATTTAATGCTGCAGAGGGG
Organism: Bucco capensis; assembly: GCA_013396975.1. Lineage (NCBI taxonomy): Eukaryota > Metazoa > Chordata > Aves > Piciformes > Bucconidae > Bucco > Bucco capensis. Next base: position 36,040 of record VWZO01000769.1, read on the forward strand.
AGAGGAAGATTTTTATAGATATTCTTGTTGAGTAATGGCCTCATACAGTCACCTCAGTGCAAAGCACTGCATGCTTTTTAGTAATCAATCCAATCAGGGACCCAGTCCAGTTGAGATCCAAACCCAACAAGCACAGGAGAGAAGAACTTTTTCTCAGGCAGCATGTGCTGAGGCCACCACTACTTCCCAGCTCCTGCCTTGGTCCTGTTCTGCAGGGCTGGATGGAGGCACAAGCTGCAGGTTTGGGGATAAGGGGTCACAGTGTGGAGTGAGGTGATGGTCTCAAGCACATGGAAAGCTCAAGCCAGGTTCTTGAGGGATGGTTTTCCCTTCCAGCTGCTGAGCTTTCTGGAGTGGAAGCTGTGTAAGGACAGGGCTGGCAGCTGCTGTGTGTGTGGTTGTGTCCCTCCTCTAAGCGAAGCATTGTCCTGGTTTGAAAGGACAGATTTGGGAAAAGGCCCCTTTAAGAACCTCCCCCTTCCCCAGAAAGGAAAGAAACCGCTGCACACTGGGAGTGAGTTATAAAGAATAACTTTTTNCCTGCTAGGGTGCAGTCCAACTAAGGTGAGGTGGCAGATGAGATGAAGGGTGGAGGAAACCCAGGTGGAGGAATGGATAGGCAATGAGGAGATGGTCTGGCTGCCACAAGATGGAGGAGAGCATGCTTTCTGCCTCTCGCCATCTCCTTCCCCTTCCCAGCAGCATCAGCAGCTCCCGGCAATGCTCGCCACGGAAGTCCCTCCCTCCTGGCATGCCATCCGTGCCTCTGCCTTGTAGCTACGTTGCTCATTCTTCTACCACCGTTTTCCTCAGCTCCTGGGTTCATGGCAGCAGGCTGTCACTGTTCACTGCTCCGGGGTGGGTACTTGCAGGTGCAGGCTGCTGCAGGCTGCTGCCACTTGGGGGTTTGCCGCTGCTCCGGGGTCTGCCGCTACCCAGATCCTGGTGGGGTGTGCACTGTTTCCAGCAGTGGTTCCCTGCCACTGCGCTCACCGGGGGCTGCTCCCCACTGCCACTACAGCTCCATGCCGGGCAGGGGTGCGGGTCGCCATGGGGACATGCCACAGCTGGCTCAGCTCCTCTCCTACCCGCGGCACGGCTGGTGAAAGGGCTACCCACACCGAGGGTTTACAAACAAACACATTAATGGTCAGGGTGGGGGTGAAGGGGGAAAAGACAGATACCTCTGGCAACTTACATACCCTATAACAAGCATGTGTGGCATTTGGGCCTAGAAGTGGAGATGGTAGTCAGCCTGTTGTAAGCCAGTTACAAGAGGGAGGTGAGATGAAGCTGCCCCATAGAAGACCTCATGGGGCAGAGAGCACCCAAGTTGTAACCAGGTACCCCTTGGTAGAGACCCTGTTTGGTCACCATATAGAGCAAAGCAGTGTGGGGTCCTGGTCTTGTTTGAAACCTTTCCTTGCTACTGCAATACAAGCAGCTGTAATCTTTTTTTCATGAGTGCTTTGTAATGCAATCAAAGCAGCTTTTCTTGGTGCCAGCTTCCCTTTAAAGCCCTTTCTTGTCATCTTCATCTCTGCTTCTTTAATGACATTGCTCATCTTCCTCTGCAAAGTTCAAAGCAAGTAGAGCTGGGTGAATCATTTTGCAGGGATTAATGTGCCTGATTGATCTCTCAGGGGTGGTGGTGGGTTTTTTTTTTTCCTCCTGTTTTCAGTTTGTCCACAAATTGCTTTGTACTTGCCTCCAATGCAGCCTCTGTTTTATCTGCACTATCATCATTTTTGAGAGCATGCCTTCGATTGTGCAGCTCCTGCAAGTCACTCACTCTGCCATCTGAGTCATACTGTTAGCTATTAATAGGACAGTGCTGCCTCTCTGGGTTTGGTCCCTGCCTGGGTGTAAGCAATGCCAATGAAACAGCAGAGCTAGGACTTCTCTACAGTGATGCTTGCAGTGTGTGTTGTGTCTGCCTCCCCACAGCATTGGGCATAGGACAGTGCTGCCTCTGTGGGTTTGGTCCCTGCCTAGATATAAGCAATGCCAATGAAACAGGATTTCTCTACAGTGCATGTTGTGTCTGCCTCCCCACAGCATTGTCTCTTCTGCTTTGTTTTAGGCCTGGGAATGGAGAACATTGGTGGAATCTTCGTGGTTCTCATCTGTGGCTTAATCGTAGCAATTTTTATGGCAATGCTGGAATTTCTGTGGAGCCTTCGGCACTCTGAACAATCAGAGGTAGGACCTGGGAGGGGAGAGTGTGTCTTTATTGCTCTCTGCAAGGTGCTCAGCACTGTAGTTGCTCTGGAGCAAGTGATGCACCCAGGCTGAGGTAAACATTGCTAGTAATGAGACCTCAAACAGAGGAGAAGGCTCAGAGCATTGAGCCTTCCTGTAGTGCACGAGCTCCTCATGCACTCCTACTGACATCAAGGCTGTTGGGCTGCTCCAAGGGCTTTGGAAGGAAACAAGGATGTGTATCAAGGCTGTAGGATTGCTCCAAAGGCTTTGGAAGGGAACAAGGATGTGTACAATTCTCAGGTACCTTTCCTGGAGATGGGATCACCTGAGGATTTCTACCTGCTAGGTTTGGGTCTTGTGTTGATTTGGGGATGCAGAACACTGGAGGGGCAGGATCTGTTGGGCTAAAGCAAATCTAAGTGTCTAGAGAGTTGGTGTCAAAAGATTAATGACCAAATCCATAACACAGGTTGCCCAGAGAGGTTGTGGATGTGCCCCATCCCTGACAGTGTTCAAGGCCAGGCTGGATGTGGACCTGGGCAACCTTCTCTAGTGTGTGGCATCCCTGCCCATGGCAGTGGGGTTGGAACTAGGTGATCTCTAAGGTCCCTTCCAACCTAGGCCATTCTATGACTTTGACCCCAGAATCCCCAGCAGAGGCAGAGCTCCTGGGCTGTCCCCTTACCCAGGTGAGCAAGTGTGTCCTGGCTCTGCCTTGCAGGTGTCCGTGTGCCACGAGATGGTGACGGAGCTACGCAACATCATCCTGTGCCAGGACAGTTTCCAGCCTCGTCGGAGGCGAGGGGGAACGGTTGGGACTCGCCCCGTTGTGCCCGAGGAGCGCCGAGGCCGCGGCACCACCACGCTCAGCAACGGCAAGCTGTGCAGCGGTGGGGAGCCAGACCCCCTGGCACAAAGACTGGCCCAAGAGGCTGCCCTGGTAGCCCGAGGCTGCACTCACATCCGAGTGTGCCCCGAGTGCCGCAGGTTCCAGGGTCTCCGGGCACGGCCAGCCACGGGCTCACCCGCGCGGAGCGAGGAGAGCTTGGAGTGGGAGAAGACCACCAACAGCAGCGAGCCTGAGTAGCACTGGGACTGGGGTGGGGGGGAGAGAGAGAGAGAGAGACAGAGAGAGAGCCTTGAGGTGGGCCGAGAGGGTCCTGTTCCATTTTTACAGAACATGGGACTTGTACAATGTCAACTCGTTTTTTAAATTAAAAGCAGTTCCCCAGCTTCTCCAGAGCAAGGCAGACCTTTGGGATTGATCCACAAGCCTGGCCACAGAGGCTTGGCTTTGGCTTTGGTGTCCTAGCCAAAGCTGGACGTGGCAGGAGCGAGCTCCTCCAGGCTGGGTTGTCTCCAGCAGTTGTCTCCAGGCCACTGTGGAGCTCTGAGGCAGGAAGGAGGGATGTGGTGGTGGGTCACTGGCCTAGCAGATCTTGCCCACTGAGGGGCAAAGGTGATTTAGGGATCTTCCTGACCCCGAGGGCAGGAGGAAGGATGCTTGGTGCCATCTCCCCATCACCGTAGATTTACTGGGGAATGTTCTCAAAGGGCAGGGGAGGGAGGGTGTTTTTATTTGGTGTGGATAAAGGGATGGGAAGGGAGGAGTCCTTGTTTTGTTTTGGTTTATTTTGGGTATGTCAGGGCCTAGTCTCCAAGGCACCAGGTTTTGGGTGCTGAACTCTTCTTCCTTTTCAGTGTGTGGCAGGTGGACTGAAGGAGGAAGGGAGGGAGGGATGGGACATGCTCCCCATGAGAAGCAGCATTTGCTGCGAGTCCATCTGAGGAGATGTTAAATACATATAAATATATATATATATATGCATAGATATATATATATTCAAATGCCAAAAACCAACCAAGGAACACAGTGAACTCAAAGAGGCCTTGAAACGCCTGGAATTTCAGGGGTTCTGTGTCTTTTGTTTAGTTCTGGGGTTATCTTCTGCCTTTTGTGTTGTTCTTTTCCTTGCTGTTTTGGGGATGGGGGGGAGGGTAGAAACCTTTGGAGGAAGGGGAGGTGGGAGCAGGGGAGTGCTGGGGCAGGCTGCCCTTCCTGCCAGCTGAGGGGGGGGGGGGTGGTGGTGTCCCCAGAGCATCACAGCCTGTGCTCTGTGTGCTCCTGAGCAAAGAGACTCTGAGCCCTGCCCCAGGCTCGGGAGCTTCCCCTTGTCTGTGACCCACAGAGCACCCTCAGCTTCGAGGGCTCACTTGCAGCCCGTGTCTAGCAGTGATGATGCCACAGAGCATTGGAGAAAACCATTCTCCCAGGAGCTGATGCCAGGAAAATGTTGACTTCCCCTAGCAACAACAGCAGCAGCAGCAGCAGCTCATCCTCTGCTTGGCACAGCCGTGGGGTTTACAGTGATGAGTTTCATTTTCTGATTGAAAAAAAACACAAATTCTATGCAATTTCTGATTGTAAAAAGGAAAGAGAGGGCAGTGGAGAGGGGTAGGGGAGATAAAGCCTTGAGTGAAGGTACATCCTGTTCTTGAATTGTTTTATTTTTCCTTTTTCTTTTCTTTTTTTTTTGTCTTGAATGTACTGAAATAAAAGATGTCCTTGTATAATCATGCTTTTTTTTTTTTCCCCCCTCTTTCCTTCCCCTCTCCACACTCACAAAAGTCATGAGACAGTTCAAGGTGTCATCTGCTCAGGGAGAAACCCAGCAAGTCCCCAGCTGAAGGGGAAGATGCTTTGGCTCTGCTGCCTCAGCATGTCCACAGCAGTGCTGGTGCTGCTACCTGTAGCTGAATGGAAACAGGAGGAAAAACATGAAAAGGCCAAAAGGAGGGTAAGGAGAGGAAAGAACCCATAACTGACAGCAGTGCAGACTGTCCAGAGAACCAGCTTCCCATGTTCCAGCCTTCCCAGACCTGCTGCTTGGAGTTGAGCTGAGGATTAGGTCCAGCAGATCGAATCCATCATGTTCTCATGGGCAGGAGCCTGTCTCCAGCAGATGTTTCTGAGGAGGATGTGCAGGGAATGGGATGTGATGCCATGGTGATGGGCACGTTAGGGTTGTTGTGCTTGTTTGCAGCAGTGTGTGGAAGGAAGCATCTGCCACACAGTAACATGTGCATGCTCACAGAGTGCTCCTGCAATGAGGAGGAGAGGATTTAGAGCTGCTGGAGCAGGATGGCAGATGAGATGCTCATCAAGGTCCTTCCTAGCCTTCATATCTGTAAATCTGAGGGATGTTACCCTCACCCTGGCTACAGCAGAGAGGTGAAGGTAAGCATGAGATCAGAGAATCCTAGAATGGTTAGGGTTGGAAGGGACCTCTGGAGCTCATCTAGTCCAACCCCCCTGCAGTGGGCAGGGACATCCCCAACTACATCAGCTTGCCCAGAGCCCTGGCAAGCCTCACCTGGAATGCCTCCAGGGATGGCAACTCAACCACCTCCCTGGGCAACCTGGGCCAGTGTTCCACCACCCTCATGGTGAGGAACTTTTTCCCAATATCCAGTTTAAATTGACTCTTCTCCAATTTCAAACCATTGCCCCTTGTCCTTTCCCTGCAGGCCTTTGCAAACAGGCCCTCTGCAGCCTGCTTGGAAGTTCCCTTTAGGTCCTGGAAGGTCACTAGTAGTTCCCCTGAAGCCTTCTCTTCTCCAGGCTGAACAATGCCAGCTCCCTCAGCCTGTCCTCAGAGCAGAGGTGTTGCAGCCCCTGAGCATTCTCGTGGCCTCCTCTGCACCTGCTCCAGCAGCTCCATGGCCTTTGTGTGTTGAGGGCTCCAGAGCTGGCCCCAGTATTGCAGAGGAGGTGTGACCATAGAGACTCACAGATGAGGTAAGGCTCCAGCAGAGCCCAGGGAGCTGGGACACATCCTCAGCCAAACCTCCCAGCCCTGAGCTCTGCAAGGAGCCAGGCTTGGGCTTTCAAAGTCCTGACAGCAACACTAGAGACATCTGAGTGTGCCTGTGTTGTGTTTAAAGGCCGACATGCTTTTATGAGCAGCAGAATATATTCATCAAAAAGCTGCTCTTTAGGATTTATTTACAGATTAGCAGAAGAAAAGGCTTCATGAATCATTTAGCAGCCCTGATGTTTTTCTCACCCCTTCACTGCAGTGAATAAAGAGGGATCTTGACAGAGCCAGACATTATTCCTCTGCTTCTCCAAAGACCTTGCAGTCATCTGCTCAGACAGAGGATGTCAGGAAAAAAATGATGATAAACCACCTGGTTTCTCACTCTCTTTGCTTTTTATCTCTCCTGTTAGCTTTGCTCCTCCATATGGTATTTCATATCTAGGGCTGTATTTTAAGGAGATTTTTTTTTTCTCTCCTCATGTCCCTCTTGCCCTCTTCTCTCTGTTTTAATTTCTTTTTAAAGAAACTGTTCCAAGTGTTTGCACTCACAGAAGAAATGGACCTTGGAAGAGGAGTGGCTGGAGGAAAGCTGCTCTCCTTTGGATGCCTTTTCTTCTTCTGGAGGTCCTGTGTTTTCTGTCCATCAGTAAATACCTCCAGGTTTTACACTGCAGGGACCCCTGTGCCTGCCTTTGTGCTTGTGTATTTGTGTGCCCAGATGGCTTTACCTCTCCCATGTTCTCCCTCCCCTTAGTTTTTGCTCTCATCTTTGAAGCTATTGTGAGCACTTGTCTTCCTCAGCCAGTCCCAATGCTAATGCAGTTCAAGATCTGCAGTGGTTTGCAGTCCAAAAGACACTTTCCCAGTATTGCCATCTCCTGATAAAACCTGAGTAATTCTAGTAAGATATCTCTGCAAATTCCACTGGGAGCCAAAGATTAGATCAAATTAAAATGTAAGCCTTTGCTTTCTCCCTGCTAACTGTTTGGTTTGATTCTCCTGCTGCTTTCTCTATGCTGAGGGAGCCTAGCAGTGGGGCTGAGGGCTCCCATCTCTCTCCCTGCTGTGCCAGCCAATTCTCCCAGCCCAGCTGGGTCCACAGCAGTCTGGCAACTTCCTAACTAAAAGGCCTGGGATGTCTCCTGGTGCACTAAACCCCATGTTTGTGGTGTTATTCCAGGCAGTTCCATTTCCATCTAATGATGAAAAGCTGTTTTTTTTCCCCCAGAGGCTGCCTGGGTGAAGGTATTAACAAGGCTTGGACTAGCCTAGGGGCATTTACTGACCTGAGTGCTGTAAGTAAAGTACAAAAGGCTTGCTCTGTGAACCACACAGCTTTGGGAGGAAAGACAGTGAGCTATAAATTATACAGAGAGACTGAGCCCTTTGGACCACAGTGGTCCTGAAGCAGGAATCTTAATTAACCATTTCAGATCCACAGAAATCTTTCCTGCTCCTGCCCTGCCACGTCCACTTCTCTCCTTGAAGCCTAAGTGCCTCACCAGGTAAGTGACCCAAAAGGTGGAGGAAGAGGCAAAGGGAGTAACCATTGCTTTACTTTGCTGCTTTTTTGGCAGAAATCTTGTCTTACACAAAGGATCTGGAAGGGATGTGAGTGCCAGCAGTTCTATGTGAGCTGGTGGAGATACCTAGAGCAGCTGTGGGTACAGAGTAACTGCTTTAGATGGTGCTTGGGTGATGACTGAATGCTCCAGACATCCCTTGGGAAAAGAAAGGAACCTGTAGGCAAGATCTCTGCTTAGTGGGAGGATGGATAATGCCTGGTTTCTAAGCTTATGGAAGAGCAAAGAAGCCAAGATAGGCTCCTTTGGTGTTGGATTTGGGGGGGAAGCTGTCACAATTTGGCTGACATGAGTGCTCAAAGTCCCTTCCATCAGCTTCTGTTTCATTTCAGCCTTGAGATTATTACTATTATTTGCAAGACATGTGTTTCTCTCTTCTGCTTCACTTGGGTATCCAATGAAGGTGAGGAAATGTCTTGTGGTAGCTTTAGAGGGGAAAAAGCAGCACTGCTCATCAGGAGGAGATCCTGCCAGTGAGGCATCACTCAGAAGCAAAGGGAATAACCCCAGTGACCTAGAGGAATAAGTGGAGGCAGAATCAGGCCAATGCAAACCACCATCAGAAATGGTAAAATCTAAGCCTGGGCTCACACTTTGACACTTGCAGGTTTGCAGAGCTTTGTTCCTCTTCACTGAGTATCTACCCATGAAGGGACAGCCTAAACTGAGGAGCTGCAAGGTGAGCAGAGCTAGCAGAGCAACAGAGGATAAAGCACCCACAGAAACCCCATTCGAGTTTGATGGCCACTAACTGATTGAAAACACAGAGCTGAACTCTTGTGGGTATAGAGTAGCACTGCTGAATTCAGCCTCAATTGACTCCTCTGTCACTTGATGCCACACTGGGAAAATCAGCCCTGGATCAGCTAGATCAGACAATGGACAGGTTTATGCTACCTTCAGGGACATGATGAGCATTCCCCCCACCTCCTCTAAGGGGAGAATCTGCTGTGCTCTAGTTAATAGTTTGCTTTGTGGCAAGACTGCAACATTTCATCCCAGAAAGCATTCCAGGCAGCAGATGAAGATGTGGACTGCCCCTCAGCAGCAATATGTAGCTGGCTGGGGGTGGTGGGGGCTGCAGCAGTCAGTCCATCACCAGCACAAAGGGCCACACACCAGCAGCTCTTCCCAGGGCTCTGCTGAGGACACCTCAGTAAGAAAATGAAGGAAGCAAGCTTAATTAAGAAAAGCTTTCTCCTCTGCTGTGTTTGTATCTGCAGTTATCAGCACAGCTGGGAGCTCTCAAAGACTGAAATGGCACTAGTTGGCTGTAAAAGAGATAACTGTCAGATTAGCCAGCACATATCTTCTGCCTGGGTTTTCTATATCATACCTATCTTGAAGCATCTCCATGTATCAAAGGGACTAGTTGGCCATTTGCCTTTAAAAAGTTCCTTTGGCAAGGTGATAAATAAGGGTCTATTAAAATGGAAAGAGCTCACATTTCTTGTTCCAGTACTGAGGCTGTGCTGGGATGATGTTTTTCATGTTTCAATCCATTTGTACAGACTAATCCTTCCTGTTGTTTTTTATTGTGATGCTTCTGCTTTGGGTGTTTCATGTATTGAGCTTGTGGTGTGAGGAAGAGCAAATGCCAGTTGGGGTGTAAAGGCAGTGAGAAGTCTAGAGCAGGGCCATGAGGATGCTCAGAGGCTGGAGCTCCTCTCCTAGGAGGACAGGCTGAGAGAGTTGGGATTGTTCAGTCTGGAGAAGAGAAGGCTCCCAGGAGACCTTCTTGTGGCCTTCCAGGATCTGCAGGGGCTACAAGAGAGCTGGGGAAGGACTTGTTAGGATGTCAGGCAGTGCTAGGACTAGGGGAATGGATCCAAGCTTGAGGAGGGGAGATTTAGGTTGGCTGTTAGGCAGAAGTTGTTGGCCAGGAGGGTGCTGAGCCACTGTGCCAGGTTGCCCAGAGAGGTGGTGGCAGCCCCAGCCCTGGCAGTGTTGCAGGCCAGGCTGGCTGGGGCTGGGAGCAAGCTGCTCTAGTGCCAGGTGTCCCTGCCCATGGCAGGCACAGGGGTTGGGGCTAGAGGAGCTTGAAGTTCCCTTCCAACCCTAATAATTCAGTGATTCTATGATTCCTGCTAGGCTCTAGAGGTTCTTCTGTCAGCCCATCAGGACTCCTGCAGGGTCACAGCCTCAGCTCCTCTAAGTCAAGTGGGAGATGTGCTGGGCTGTGGCTGCTGGGGAGCTAGTCCAAAGAGGCTGCTAAAAATCCCCAACTGGAGTGCAGCATGGAGAAGAGAGAGAGAGTCCTTGCTGCTTGGTAAAGGGGAACTGCACTGACACTGAGGAGACATTCTGGGCCCCTCAGCTCCAGAAGGATAGGGAGCTGCTGGAGAGAGTCCAGCCCAGGGCCAGCAAGATCCTGAAAGGAGTGGAGCATGTGCCCTAGGAGGACAGGCTGAGAGAGCTGGGTCTCTTCAGCCTGGCCAAGAGGAGACTGAGAGGAGACCTCAGCAATGCTTAGAAAGATGTGAAGGGTGAGTGTGAGGAGGAGAGAGCCAGGCTCTGCTCCATGGCATCCAATGGTAGGACAAGAGGGAATGGGAGCAAGTTGGACCACAGGAGGTTTAGTATTAACCCAAGGAGGAACTTGTTTGCAGTTCAGGTGCCAGAGCACTGGCCCAGGCTGCCCAGGAGCCTGTGGAATCTCCTTGTCTGGAGCCATTGCAGAGCTGCCTGGACACATTGCTGTGTGAGCTGGTCTAGGTGCTCCTGCT
>VWZO01000769.1:53670-81600 GCA_013396975.1 Bucco capensis
TCCACCAACCACAACTCTCTGGGCTCTGTCCTTCAGCCAGTTCCCAATCCATCTCCCAGCACAGTCTCCCAATCCATACTTCTGAAGTTTGGCTATGAGGATACCATGGCAGACAGTATGGAAAGCTTTGCTAAAGTCAAGAAAAGCACATCCCCTGCCTTCCCCTCATCTATCCATCTAGTTATGCCATCAGAAAAGGCTATCAGATTATCAGAGTTGTCTGTCTCCTGCCTGTAAATCTGTGGGTGCAAGCCTGTGCCATCATTCCAAAGGGAGGTAGGAAATAGGTGGCAGAGAAGGAGTTAAACCAAGCTCTCACCCCCTGGGCTGATGCTGAGTATATTTTCTTGTCCTCCAACTGGGTAGCAGCCACAATGGTGCCATTGTATTCTGCTGCCTCAGTGGATTGTGCATCAGTTGGGGTGTGTAAGTAACAGGATAAAGCTGTCCTGATGATGTTACAGGCTGGGGGACAGTGTGGAGCTGTGCTGCAGCTATTCAGCCATGACTAAAGCAGCTCTCCTCCAAACCTCCCTACCTGCAGCAGGAACAAGAGGCCACGTTTCAGGTGCTTTCTGATTCTTATCATGTAATCCCAGCAAGGATGGAGATGGGAAGCAGGCAGGCTCGTTGCTAGGCAGGTTCATCCAGCACGACCTCACTCCCTGCATGATTTATTATCCTTCTTTCTGAGGTCATGACCAAGCACAGCACAGAAGATGGTGTCACTGTTGGCTGAAAACTCAGGAGTTTCTTTCCTGGGGTGCAGAAAGCCAATCACATCCAGAATTACACAATCATGAAGGTGGGAAGAGACCTCTAAGATCATCAAGTCCAACCACCAACCTGTCACCACAGAGCAGAGATCCTGATTTGATTGCAAAGCTGCACAAGTTTGGATGCTAAGTGGATTGCCACAAAGCTAGCATCCCACAGGAAGCTCAAACTGTTTATTAAATACAAAATCATACCATTAAACCTACTTCCAACCCCTAATACTGGTTTAGTCAGCTAATTATCATAAAGCTTATACAACAAAACATTTATATGCATGGATCTTCACCTGTACTGGGCTCTCTTGACCTATGGGTGTGATTTTTGGTATTATAATGAGGGCTGAAGGTTACTCTTTGCCTTGACTTGCTGACTAATGACATATTTTGGCACATTTGTCCCAGGATGTTCTTAAAACTTGCAATCACAATTTTCCTTCTCTGACTAGAAGTTCTTCCACTTCTTCAGGGCAGTGCTGGAGTCACCATCCCTGGAGATGTTTGAAAATCATCTCAATGTGGTCCTTAGGGCCATGGTTTAGTGGCCTGGGGGTGACAGGTTGATGGTTGGACTTGCTGAACTTAGAGGTCTCTTCTAACTTTAGTGATTCTGTGATCACTCATAGCATGGCCAGGGTTGGTCATCCTGTCTCTGAAGCTAAATGCAGACCTGTTCTTGAGGTGACAACTTCCACACATGATGTAATGATGACTCTGTTTCTACTGAACCATCTTGCAACAGCACCACAGAGTGAGCAGACAGGAGAGAGATGTGCAGAGGGGTGAAGCAGCCATGCCCTGGCAGCCAAGGGGCACAGCCATGGATGAGGGGAGATGGCTCTGCCATCACAGGTCAGGAACACATGATATTGGAGAGCTTATGAGACCTCCTCTGGAATACTGTGTCCAGCTCTGGAGCCTTCAACACACAAAGGNCTGGCTGCTCTCTGTAGGGCCCAGCTCACCCCATGGCATGCCCCAGCGCTCGACCGAGAGGTTGGGGCTGTGTAAGCATCATCCTCCCTGCCTGACGTCACCGGTGAGGGCAGTGACGTCAGAGGGCGCGCTGCGTGCTAGGCTGCGGGAGGACCGAGCTGCCTGAAGGCGTCGTCGTCTCTATGGTAACCGTGGGTGTGAGCGCGGTGATGGCACGTGACCTAGCTCCGTCACGTGATACTCAGCTGCCAGGGAGCTGCTTCCGGGTCAATGCGGGACGAGGCCGCCGGGCCTGGGTGAGCTTGGCCGGGAGCGGGACTGGGAGCACCAGCAGGGCTGGGGGCGGTGGGAGGAGGAAGGAGGGAGCGAGCGTGGCTGGCACTGGCCGGCACAGGCTTCCTGCGCGGTGGTATGGTTCCATAGCGAGGGAGGCCGCGGTTAGCGGGGGCGACCCGAGGTCCAGGCCGTATGAGGACAGCCGGGGACAGTGTAACGTTGGCAATCGAGGAGACTGAGCTTGTGGTGGCTGCAGCGCTCGGGGAAAGGCCTCTGGGGGTTCGAGAGTGGGGACTCCGAGCTGTGGTACCCCGTTCTGGGGCCCAGAAGCCTCGGCAAGGACCAACAGAGTGGCTCCCCACCGACTGGTACGGTGGAGTTGTTTTGTCCAGCAGCCCCTAGGAGGATTGCTAGTTCAATAGCATAATGGCCCAGTCCGGGCCAGGAGCATGTCAAGTGACATGGCTGGCATCTCTCGTGTGGTTTCCTATCTCCTCACCACAGTCCTTGCTAATAGCATTGGCTGCTTCTATTAGTGGTACTCTGGGGGGGGAGCAAAGAGTTATGTTTGCTTTGCTGAAGTCCCTGTAGCTTGCCCTGGTGGCTCACAGGTCAGTCTGTCCACCCTGGCAGTCCTCATTCATCTGGCCCTCGAGATCACTTCAAAAGTGATTTCCCTGAATCATGTCTTAGGAGAAGAGGCACCAGCTTCTTTTAGGCAAATGTTTGTTCTGTTGCATCCAGTCCTTAGGCTTTAATTTTTGTGTATACAAACATGTCAAAATGTGTTTGGTGTGTGACTGGTTAGGACCTACTCCGAAAGTGTTGGAGTGGCACTGGAATTCATTAGAATGTCATTAGTGATGTAGTTCTCCTGCAGGGTTTCTTACTTTCCTCATAGGCTAATGGCATGGGGATAGAAATATTTTTCATGTCATTTCTAGTGTTCTTTCACTTCACTCATCAGCTGCAGCAGCCTGCTGGGTTTCCCTCAGATCTCAACTCAGGGCCATGCTCTTCTTTGCAAGACACTTGCCATGTTGCATGTCACTGGGGCCACAGCCTTCCAGGGGAGCATTTAAATATAGACAACAAAGACTATTTATTGGCATCTTTCAAAAGCTGAGCACATCTTTTGCAGTCTATGCAGTCATTTAGAAAGCTCAAAGCTATTTTAGGGCATGAATTGTTCCTTGTGCTAGCAGGAGGAGAGCACTCAGAAAGGTGCACCTTGCAGATCATCCTACCTTGCCTTTGCACAGGCAGCATTCACTTGCCATGTGTCATGCTCTCTTTGCATAATCTGTTATTCCTTGCTCTCAAGCAAGTGTAGTGATTCAAAGAAGCCATGTGCACAACCTGTGATTATAACAAACATGAAATCTGAGGAGAAGGGAAGCAGGAAAGGTGACTACCCCCTCCCTGACATTGTTGTCATCTGGTAGTGGGTACTGACATACAAGCTTGAGAAAGAAGGTGTTTGTGAATCAAAAGTTGTTGAATGTAGATGGCACTAGGATTTTTTTCTCAGTTCTGGATTGCTATCCTGTGGCTGAAAACACTTATTTTGCCTCTAGTGGGGTGTTTGCGTGACTTTCTCATGTGGAATTCCCAGCTGATGTTTGCTCAGCTGATAAAGAAGAATGGAGATGACAGAAAAGCAGGTGAAGGGCAGAAAGCTTTATGCATGGAGAAGTTCCAGAATTTCCAGACTAGGAGGTCTGAATGTGTGTTTAGAAAGCACTATCTGTCAGTTCTGCAGTCCTGAGCTCCCAAACCACTCTGGAATGAGGCCTTTCAGCCTAAAGCCTTGGCTGTCAGTGCAAATTGTTCCTGGAACATGTGGAATGTTTTAGCATGAAAAGAAATGTTCTGTTCCTAACACAAACTTCCATTGGAGGGTCTAGATATTCTGAATCAACAAAGTTGTTGAGGGCTGAAAAGATGTGGGTTTGGGGCTTCTTTAAAGACAAATCCTTCAGGTCCCTATTTGTGACATGTAAACTTTACTGAAGCCTGTTACAGTTTTAATGTTATATATAAACTTGCTTCTTGTACTGAACTCCTTTGGGAAGAGGTGTTTGTAGTAGTGTGCTCAAGAAAGAGTGAAGCAGATCTTGTGAAACAGGTGATTCTCAGCAAAGGGAACCTGAACCTTGGTTAAATCACTTCTGTTCAGGATTTTCTGTCTCTCCTTGCCTGTAAGAAATCTACAGGAAGGTTTATGGCAGCAGGCAGAAACTTCATTGACTTTATTCAACCTCCATGTGACCCTCCCCCCCCCCAAGAACTCAGAAGTGTGGCTTTCCACCAGCAGTCCTGGAGAGGCATGTTTATGTGCAAAATCTCTGTGAGCTGGGCTTTGCTAGTGTGCTAGAGAGGTAAATACAGAGTACTTGGTGAAAATGCTGCTCCATGACTCACTGTAGGAAACCTGCAGTAGATTTGTGCCTTGTGTTGATAGCAAGCTTGGATCTGGAGCTCTCTCTGTGCCCATGATGGGTAGCAGACCCTGCTTTGGAGGACAGGAGCTCTGTGAAACCTTGGCACAATGTGATTCCCTTTCTTTGTGCATCTATTGAGCTCAATTCCTTTGTCATCCAGGGAACCATAAATTGGCAAGTTCAGAGAATGTGCAGGAAAGTAGGACAGATAAGTTTAGTTCCACCTAGGGTAGAGCAGAATGGTGACCATCATGGTATCTCTGTGCCAAGGGCACTTCCAGCTGACACTCAGTATCTTTGTAGGCAGGTCAGCAGGCTGCAATGTGGTGAGTCCTGTTTCCTTTGCTCTTCTGTGACATGCCCAGATACCAAGGGCATGTTTGTTTATCTTCCAGATGCATTAAGCAGCTGCAAAACTCTCTAGTTTGGACTGGCCAAGTGATGTGCTCCTGGGTGCTCCAGAGTGTTCTGTGACACAGCACTTGTGCTGCAATTAGTAGCCCAGGTTTACAAGCAGGACAGAAGAGCTAGAGTGCTTTGCAGGTGTCAGAAGAGAAATGATGATGCTCCTTTGAGACCAAAGCTTGCTTTGAATGAGCCACTGCTGTCAGTGAAGGTGAGAGCCCTGAGAGATCCTGAGTGAGCTTACAGTCAGACTCCCTAAATTAACTTAGGGAGCTGCTGGAGAGAGTCCAGCACAGNGCCCAGAGGCTGTTGAGCTCCAGGCTGCTTACAGCATTGATCTGTAACCTGCTTGGTGTAGTGTTTCTTTGTAAACAGTTAGGAAGCTGTGGATTCTTTTTCCTTTGCTTTTTTCCCTGTCCAAAAAGCTGATCTTGACTGAAACTCCTAAGTTAAGAGAAAAGGGAGGTTACAGGATGAAAACACCTGTTTGAACAATCTCTTCCTCATAACAGCTCTTTTCTCTTTCTCATTGTTGCTGCCCTGGAAATGTCTTTAAGTATCCTCTTGTGAGGTACAGAGGTCACCTTCTGCAGCCTAGGGCATATTTGGAACTGTCCTGTAAGAATATGTAGGGCAAGGAGGTCTTGTACTTGGCCCATAATGGTATGGTTTGTGTAGTGTGGGCCCTCTGGTTGGTTTTGGTTTGTTTTCAGGTCATCTTTTACTATAATCTTGAATTTGCAATATAAGCTGTTAGACTCTTCTGCAGGTGAGAAGGAAAACTCATCTCCCATCTGCTCACTTTCTGTCCCAAGGACCACTTCTGGAGTTTTATTATGAGACTATTCGATTATTTGCTTTATTATTTGACTGTTTATATGCTGTGTTTTCTTTGCATGAACTAGAAGTCCAAGAAGGGAGCATGGACCAGCCCAGTGGCAGGAGTTTCATGCAAGTGCTTTGTGAGAAATACAGCCCTGAGAACTTCCCTTATCGTCGTGGGCCTGGCATGGGAGTGCATGTCCCAGCAACTCCACAGGGCTCACCTATGAAAGGTAAGCTCCTGGATTTTCTGTGGAGTTCTGGCTGGGATCACTTAATTGATTCTTCTTGCTTGTATTAAAAGAAGTCACCCTGAACTAACCACAAAAAAACAGCATGATGTAGAATAATACTTCTGTTACTAAAGAGCTGGGAGGCTGGACTCTGAGACAGAAAGTTCATCTAGTGACTGAACCAATTGCTGGAAGAACCAAAGAAGTTTCTCTACAGCATAACAGAATGAAAAGCCTGTCAATAAAACATGGAAATAAGGCCCTCAGCAGGGCTGAGTTTGGAGGGTTCAGCAGGCCCTGGAGCATATTCTCTTCAGACTATTGGTAGCATGTTGTTACTGGCTGCAACAACAGGATTGTTGCCCTTGTGGCCAAGAGGCCAATGGCATCCTAGGATGCATGAAGAGGAGCGTGGCCAGCAGAGCCAGAGAGGTTCTTCTCCCCTCTCCTGTGCCCTGGGGAGGCCTCCCCTGGAATGCTGTGTCCAGTTGTGGGCCCCTCAGCTCCACAAGGATAGGGAGCTGCTGGAGAGAGTCCAGCACAGGGCCAGCAAGATCCTGAAAGGAGTGGAGCATGTGCCCTAGGAGGACAGGCTGAGAGAGCTGGGTCTCTTCAGCCTGGACAAGAGGAGACTGAGAGGAGACCTCAGCAATGCTTAGAAATATGTGAAGGGTGAGTGTGAGGAGGAGAGAGCCAGGCTCTGCTCCATGGCATCCAATGGTAGGACAAGAGGGAATGGGAGCAAGTTGGATCACAGCAGGTTTAGTATTAACACGAGGAGGAACTTGTTTGCAGTTCAGGTGCCAGAGCACTGGCCCAGGCTGCCCAGGAGGTTGTGGAGTCTCCTTGTCTGGAGCCATTGCAGAGCTGCCTGGACACATTGCTGTGTGAGCTGGTCTAGGTGCTCCTGCTCTGGCAGGGGGGTTGCACTAGATGATCCTTCTAGGGCCCTTCCAACCCCTGACATCCTGTGATTGTGGCAGAGATGGCTTAACAAACACTGAGCACCTGATCTAAATTGGAGGTTGGTCCCCATGCTAGTGGTGTGCTGCAGTGCCACCAGCTTGCCTCAGCAGTGGACACAGTGACCATCTTTCAAGCCAAGCAAGCAGTTGTTGAATTTCCAGCTAGGCTGCTTTTGTGACAAGTGACTCATGAATTTGATGTTTTCTTTGACTCTCAAGCCATTTCATGCTCTCTTTACCATGCTTGTGCTGACTTGATGGAGAAATCACCTCTCTCCTTTGCTTTTGGCCTTACTGCCTTGAGGGAGTTTCAGGCAGATGTTTGGCTGAAGTTCTGTGCTGCTCATTTATGTCCTTGAGCCTCCTAGAGTGCAGAATCTGTGTCAGCTCTTGGAGCTGGATCCATTTGACACCTTTTAGCCTTCCCTCCTGCTCTGTTTGGTTCCTGCTTTGTACAGATGAGTCTAAGATTCACATTGAATCCACCAGAACTGTCCCTTCTTTGGGTAACCTCTTACCCATCTTGACCTGTTAGAGTCATTTCAATTTCCATCAGGTCCATTTGTATCATAACCAGCCCCAGAGGGGAAAACAACCATGGAAGTTAGCTGGGTGAAGATTACAGTGACTCACTTTGACAGAGGAGAGAAAGAAGCCTGAGTTCAGCTGAGGATAAAACATACAGAGTATCACTCAAAACTGGCCTGATAGGATAGTGAGTCACTGCCCACTCTCCTGGCTGGGAACACTTGCCTACCTGAGCTGTGTGGATGCTGAGAGCATGTTTGTAAGTCTTTAAAGGTGACTGAGACATGCCATGAGTCCATTGGGGCTAATTGTCAGAGTACAGCACTGTCCTTCAAAGCAACAGAACACTAATGAGCCAGGGAGCTTGAGAAGATCACTCCAGCTAATTGTCTGCTGCTAGAATCCCCTTCTAGTCATGTGGCTGATGGAAGCCTATTTAACCTAAGGTGTTTGAAGGTCCATACCAAAACCATAAAGCATCTTGTGCAGGAGCTGCTTTATGCTGCTGACGCTGCCCTTGTTGCCCAGACACAAGTAGCTCTGCAGCATTTAACGTCCTGCTTTGCAGCCACTGCTGAGCTTCTTGGGCTGGAAGTTAGCTTAAAGAAAACAGAAGTTTTATATCAACCTGCACCTCAGGAAGTTTTTCATCATCCTCATATCATCATCGGCAATTCAGAACTTAAATCAGTCCAACAGTTTAATTCCCTAGGCAGCCTCATCTCCTGGGATGGTAAGATTGACAGAGAGATAGACAATAGGCTAGCAAAGGCATAGAGTGCTTTGGGAAAACTCTATCAAAGAGTCTGGTGAAATAAACACTTGAAGCAAAGTCCAAAGCTCAGTGTTTCTAGAGCCATTGTGCTGTCTACTCTTTTCTATGGTTCCCAAGCCTGGCTCATCTATCCCCACCACCTACGACTCTNGAATCGCCTTCTAGTCGTGTGGCTGCTAAGTACTGAGGAGAGAGAGGAAGGGCTACCTTGTTGTGAAATGTTAAGAGGTTTTGATCCTCCCCAGCAGTAGGAGAGCTGGATTTGATGTGAAGGAGTGTAAGACTGATGACTTGCCCTGCCTAAGTGTGAATTTCTTGTGTTGAAATGTTTTCCTGTTCGAAATCCACAGCATTTCAGTTTGACTCTTGTCATGTTTTGGCCTCAGTACATCAATGTGTGGTTGAGTTCCAAGTCTTTGTCTGTGCAATAACTGCAGGCACCTTTGTTTGCATGAGAGGAACTAGAGCAAAACTGAAGCAGAAATCTAAAAGGCTGAGTAGAGGCAGATACCTAAGGTTTTCCAGGCTGTAAGAATGTTAATTGTTCTACAGTGGTGTAGAGGGAAAGGTTAGAAAAATCAATGGTTAAACACATCCTTGCTTTTCCTAACCCTGAGTGGGTTAAGTACCCTGTGCAACTCCTGGTCCTCCTAGTCCTGTATCCTATCTGCAGTAGCAGATGCCTGCTGGGGAAGAGCATAAATTCTGGCAAGAACTGATAGGAGACATGCTGAAAACTATAGAGCCCTGGTGTGTGGTGTGTGATGTGGATAGAAATGCATATTTTAGCTTAAACCCACTGATCCTGAGTGGCACTTCATGTTTAGACACAAGAAGACTTCTTGATTGACGTTGCTCACTTGTCCTAAAATCCATGTTTATCCTGAACTTGGGGAATTGCCTTTCCTTTCCCTGACTGCCATGTTTGTTTGTGTTCATTGTTACCTCCTGTACCTAAGCAATCCAATGCTGACCAGAGGGATCTTGGCTTCTTGCCTCTTGCAGATCGCCTCAACCTCCCCAGTGTGCTGGTCCTGAACAGCTGTGGCATAACCTGTGCAGGGGATGAGAATGAAATTGCTGCTTTCTGTGCTCATGTGTCTGAGCTGGATCTCTCTGACAATAAACTGGAAGACTGGCATGAGGTAAAATGCTTACCTGTGCATCTTGCTGACTAACTTTGATGCCTGTTACCATGACTGCAAACAGGTTGTGAGAGTAGTTTGCTCCTTTCAAGGTGAGAGATTTCCACTTTTTGTGGCTTTTTCCTCATCTTTGAAGCTGGTGGTTATTTACTTCAACAACGACTGAGCAAGAAGTGTGAAGAACTTAATCCATTTGGGCACTTGATTCCTTTTACCTCTTGACTTACAAGAAGTGTGAAGAACTTAATCCATTTGGGCACTTGATTCTTTTTACCTCTTGACTTACAAAGCTGACCTGTGGCTGACACACATAACTATTTCTTTTTTGTCACACAAAGCACTGAAACTGGCATTTCTGGTGTCAAGAGGTTAATGAGCAGTACAGTTTTTAATAGAGTAAGAACTGCTCTGGGTAATGGGAGTTGCTTCTCAGCTTTGCCACTGAGTCTTATGATGTTGGGCAAGGTGTTTATTCCAGCTCTGCTTTTCTTACCCTATCTGCAAATGAGATCTAATAACATTTACCTCACAGGATGGTTCTGAGGCCTCATTAATTAGTGCTAAGTGTGAAATCCTGTAAAGTGCTTGGATGAACTACGCTAGGTAATGGAAAAGAACAGGATGTGCAACAGAACAATTATCATGTGTTTGTGCTGTTTCTTTGAACAGGTAGTGAAGGCTGCAGAGGGCCTGTTTGCAAAGGCCTGCAGTGAAAGGACAAGGGGCAATGGTTTGAAATTGGAGAGGAGTAGATTTAAACTGGATATTAGAAAGAAGTTCCTCCCCACGAGGGTGGTGGAACACTGGCCCAGGTTGCCCAGGGAGGTGGTTGAGTTGCCATCCCTGGAGGCATTGCAGGTGAGGCTTGCCAGGGCTCTGGGCAAGCTGATGTAGTTGGGGATGTCCCTGCCCAGTGCAGGGGGGTTGGACTAGATGAGCTCCACAGGTCCCTTCCAACCCAAACCATTCTAGGATTCTATGATTTTAGGACCTCTCCCAAGAGACTGGCTTTCTCTCATCAAGAAGCTGCTTGGAGAGTGTAATTAAATGAACTACCAAGCTGAATGAGCAATTACCTGATCAATCTAGATTAGTGAATAATAGCTGGAGTATGAATTACAGGTAGTTATCCAGAAGCCTTCTTTTGACTCTCCCTATATCCTTGCTTTGCCTGGTGGTGATTCCAAAGGGCTTCCTGTTAGGAGATGAGATGTTTATTGCATGAGATCTGATTACTGCCTCAGAAGCATTTCTTTCTTTCTCATTTTTGTTTGTTTTCTTTGGGGTTTTTTTCCCTCCCTTCTTAGGTCAGTAAAATTGTGTCCAACGTTCCCCACTTGGAGTTTCTCAACTTGAGTTCCAACCCTCTCAGTTTGTCTGTGTTAGAGAGGAGATGTGCTGGCTCCTTCGCTGGTGTCCGCAAACTTGTGCTCAACAACAGCAAAGCTTCCTGGGAAACAGTCCACACAATCCTGCAGGAACTACCAGAGTAAGCATGGGGCAGCTGGCCATAGAAAAGGATGCTCACTGGGCAGAGAGAAGGATGCTCACTGCACCCAGGTCAAGGCTGGTTTGGCAAATCATGGGGTGAGGGAGGAGAAGGGTTTCATGATGCAAATGTGATCATTGTTCCTTGAGTGTTTGGGAAATGGCCAAGTGAATCCTTTGTGTTGTCTTAAAAGCTGAACTTTGAATCATAGAATCACAGAACAGTTAGAGCTGGNCATACCATTAAGGTTGGAAAAGACCTCCAAGATCATCAAGTCCAACCACTGACCCAGCACCACTGTGACACTTAACCATGTCCACATGCTCTTTGAACCCCTGAGGCATCTCCTCCAAATCTAAATACCAGAGATGGGTAATCAGCCCAACAATGGAGGAGGTGACACACTTTGCCTCTGAATCCCTGCAGGATGAATGGTGCAGTGCATACCTGCACTAATAGCTTTGAAATGGGATGTCAGTCTGAGGGTCTGGGCACTTGCCAAGTAATATTTCATCATCCTTTTCTGTGCAAAAGTGTTGATTTCTGTGGCTTGGCCACAATCCACCTTGGCAATGGCATTTTGCTTCCACAAATGTCCTTGGTGCTAACAGATTCAGTGTCATATGGCTTTGTAAGCAGAGATGATGACAGCAGTATATCCTGTGTGGCCTGTCACACTTCTTTGGGTTTAGGAGAACTAGTGCAGATGTCTGAAAATTGAGTGAGACCTGTTCTTTCTTTAATGGGATGACACCTGCATGTCCCTGTCCCTGAGAGGGTAACTATTTCTCAAGCTGCTTTGGGCTGATGAGATGATTTTCCTTCCACAGCTTGGAGGAACTCTTCCTGTGCCTTAATGACTATGAAACAGTGTCTTGTTCTCCAGTTTGCTGTCAGTCTCTCAAATTACTCCACATAACTGACAATAATCTTCAAGACTGGACTGAAATAAGAAAATTGGGCATTATGTTCCCATCACTGGACACACTCATTCTGGCAAACAACAACCTCACAACCATTGAAGAGTCAGAAGATTCCCTAGCAAGGCTCTTCCCCAACCTGAGATCCATCAATTTGCACAAGTCAGGTGAGAGCCTGCAAGCAGTGTTGCTTTGAGTCTGCTTTTTGTTCTCAGCAGAATTGACAGCAGTTGGTCAGAGTCTCTCCTCCTGAACAGGTAAAAAACACACTTGCTTTGTGCTCTTTCACTCTTTGGCTTTGGGGTAGTTGCTGCTTAGGCTTGTGTTAGCAGTAAGTAGCTTGCAGTCAGTGTTGAGGGCAAGCAGGTGAAGGCAGAAGGGCTGAGCAAGAGCTGAAACCTTTGGGCTAGTTCTGTTGCTGTAACAAAGATGAAAATGCCTAGTGACCTTTGTCCCAAGATCAAGAAGCTGTTGCTAAATGTAATCCCAACAGACCTATCCTTGTTGAAGGCCACTTTCCTCCTGGTGCTAATGTAGGGTCACACAAACACATGTCCTGATGTGCACTGACCTGAAGAATGTAGTGTTAGGAGAGGAAAACAGGCAAGAAATCAGCTTGCTCATCTCTTAAGGGCTTTACCTGCTGCTTTTGGTAGTTAGTCTTGATCTAAAAGATGAGTTAGGTTAAGTGTGGACTGGCAGTTATCCAAAGTTCTTTCCCATTAGTAGTTTCCCTCTGTTTCCTGTCTGCCAAATAAATAAATGTCTGCCAGTGGAGGGGATGAAAGAATCCCATTTGTCTTTCATTCCCTGTTTTATCATGGGTAAAATGAGTGTATGTGTAGGGATGTGGCATGCCAGGGCTGAGCATTGAGCAGCAAAAGCTGGCTGTCATCTCTGCTCCCTTGTTAGAAGCTCACCACAAAGTTGTGCTTGAGGCTGCTTTTCCACTTCATCCCCAGAGACTTTTCAGCCAACACTCCAGGAAGAGAATAAGCACTTGGCATGTTGGGAAAGGTACTCAGTGCTCAGAGAGAGGGAGCTGCAGGGCTCTGACCTGTTGGTGAGATGCAGGAGCACTTAATGCATCATCATCTTCTGTTCTTTAGAGCTTTATATCCTGTGCAAACAATAGTTAAGTGTTAGGCAAGGTAGAAGGTGTTTTATTAACAGGTAAGCACCAAGGAATCCCTATAATAAAAGCTTAAAGCTAACCAGAGGAAGAAAAGCCTGTTCAGCTAGGTTTGACAGCACTGTCTCACTGAGAAGCAAGTGCTCCTGTGGTGAGTAGGTTGGCAGTTTTGATGTCAGGTGTTTTAAGAACTCTGGATTCTGTCTTGCATTTGATGTTCTGGCAGCTGAAAGTGAAACAGAAATCCTAAGGAACATGTTGAACATTTTGTTTTAGGGAAAGCTGCTGCACTCAGATTCTGTCTCCAAACTGCAGGCTCTTTTAGCTTAGTGGAGATCAGAGATGAGCTAAGGATAATGGAGTTTAGTGAGGTTACAGCACAATGGGGGGAGGTCTCTGCCCACCTTGCACACAGAGGAGTTTTGGTTCTGCTCTGAAAAGAGCCCCTTCTCCTGAGCTGTGCTTGTGACTCATGGTTTAGGCTTGAACTAGACATTTCCTGCCAGGCTTAGACCCCTGATTTTGTTGGAACAAACAATCATTTGTCTGCTTTGTCCCATTTTCTGTGCTGTGTGGGTGAAGCTGGTGAGTGTTGCTCAGAGGAGCCAGTTGCCAGTGTAAGCTTCTGGAACAGTCTCTGGAACAGTCACCAGGAAAGCATTGCAGTAAACATTTGCCCAGTAGCAGTAAAGGGAAGCAGAGATGAGTAGTGTTGATTCTGCCACATAATCAGGGCTCTGCTATTGCTCAATCCTAAACTTTTGCATTTTCCCTTCTCTGCTTCCCAAACATCAGGTTTTGAGGAGGTTGAAACTGAGTTAAAGCCTTTTCCATTCAATGGCTCTATGGCTTCTGGGACTGTTTTACCATTGGGTTGTGAGGGGAAATGGGACCAAGGTGGTCATGTGTGTGAGGTAAAGCCATTTGGTGATGCCTAGGATGACAGAAGTCCTGAGGACTTCCAGCATCCCTTTATAGATAGAGCCATCATAACTCATGCTGGTCAGTCCTCAACAGTGAGGCCAAAGGCTGAATGGTCCATCCAAATCTAAGCTCTTTACTCAGCCATGGACATCATCCTTCTAGGCTGATAAAACAGCATGAGAGGAGTTAAACTGCTGTCTTGTAAGCCAATGAAGGAGATGTTTGGAATGCAACATGAGGAAAAAAGCTGACTTCCCAAAAGAACCAGCAGCCTGTCACATCTGTTCTGTGCTGTGCTTGGTTATCTTGGATACAGGATGGGTATTATCTGTGTTTGTTCAAGCAAGTCTTTTCTTCTGAGCAGGTCTGCATTGCTGGGAAGACATTGACAAGTTAAATTCTTTTCCCAAACTGGAGGAAGTGAAATTGCTAGGAATCCCTTTGCTGCAGTCCTACACCACTGAAGAACGCAGGAAGCTGCTAATAGCCAGGTCTGTGGCTTCTTTATTCCAGCTCAGCAGAAGCGTTGCACTGGGAGGAGGAAATTGGAGGAAGAGGCTGTTAGGGGATGGGATTTTGTGTGAATTCCCCACTCAGAAAGATTTGAGCTTTTTGCTGTTGTGGGGGAAAGGGAGAGTAGTGAAAATATTAAGTCTCTTCCTCGAGGGGACCGAGACGTAAGCTACCTGGCAGGATTCTCCTGGCATTAATGTGG
The DNA here is from genome assembly GCA_013396975.1 of Bucco capensis. Taxonomy (NCBI): domain Eukaryota; kingdom Metazoa; phylum Chordata; class Aves; order Piciformes; family Bucconidae; genus Bucco; species Bucco capensis. The sequence goes on from VWZO01000769.1 coordinate 68,153, forward strand.
TGGCATGTAGCTTTTCATGGTGATTGTCTTGTTGGCCACACTGCCTGGGTTTCTCCCCTGGCTGACACTATTTCTTGGTGCCTGCATGCAGGTTGCCATCTATCATCAAGCTGAATGGAAGCATTGTTGCTGATGGCGAGCGAGAGGACTCGGAGCGATTCTTCATCCGCTATTACATGGAGTTCCCAGAGGAGGAAGTCCCATTCAGGTAGGAATTCTTTGTCTTGGAGTGAAGAGCAGGAGCAGAAGGACAGCAAGGCAAAAGGAAAGGTGACTGTGCAGATGATGTTACATGGGAAATCTGGGCTAGCTGTTCCATGAAGCAAACATCCCTTGCCTTCCTCCTGTCTTGCCTTCCTCCATCTGTTTTAGTTAGTGTCCATATATTAGAGTCTTGTCTTGATGACTTGTAGAATCTCTTCTGAGTCAAATTTGCTCTTAAAGTGTCTGTATCAAGTGCCATTAAACAGCATGACTGTTCAGTTCCTGATCTTCATTGCTTCCTGGCCTCCCTGATGGCTTAGCCTCATAATCCACCTGTGTTTCAGAGGCCCCAAAAGCCAGTACAGATCATGCTCTCTGGTGCCAGGCCAGGGCATCTAATTCTCTTGACCATCTGGTGTGTGGAATGTGACTGCTGATGGGAAGCTGTCCCCTCACTTTCAGGCCTGCAAATGGCAGGTCTGATGTTTTTTCTTTGCCAAAAAAAGTATGCCCAATGATCTGTTAATCTTGGTAAACTAATGAACTTTGACAGATGCTGTTCAGTTGCTATCTGCTCTGTGCCAGCACCTCCTTACTGCTTCTTAATGGGCTGAGGAAGGATCATGGAGCATCAAGCCACTGCATCTCTGTGCCTCTTGGCCTAGAAACATCATGCACTTTTCAGACTGGTGAACAGGGCTTGGGCTGACCTGGAAAACCAGCTAGGAGAAGGCAGGAGAGGCCTTTGTGCCAAAAGCAGTGTGTTCCATTGCAGACTGGGAGGGGAATTGAGATATGAGTATCCCTTTGATCCTAGTGGAATGGCTGTGCTGCCCTAAGCTCAGGAGAAGGGAAGAGAAAGGAAGGAAATAAATAGCTGACAGGCTCTGAATCTTTTCCTGCTGGCCTTGGATCTCTTGATATTGTGGTGACAGGTGCTTTGCATGTTCAGGACACATGTATTGTTGAGAAGGACCCTGTGGGATATAACTTTAGACATGCATGCTACTGTTAGGACACACAACTGCTTTCAGTTTCCAGTTGGGAGCTCATGATAAGAAATCACTAATCTCTCTCCCATCCAAAAAAAGCTGCATTGGTCTTGATCAACATGCTAGCTTTATGCTGTTTTGGTAAGAGACAGGAAAATTACCTCCCCTTCTGATTTCCTAACCTTTTAACACCGCTACTGTCCTTTGCCTACTCAATGGGCTCTTTGTCTGAATCCCTTCACCTGTGCAGTGTTTCCAAGAGACTTGTGCAGCTGCTGGAGAGAGTTGCTGTGTTCTGGAGAACTTGTGTGCCACTACAGACTATTTTCTAACAAGGCTGCAGATGGCTGAGAGTGTCCCTAGTGCTCAGGGCCAGCTTTCAATTCCTGGAGCCATCTCCAGCAGCCCTCGGAGGAAAGCAAACCTGACATTCTTTGCAGAGGGATTCTGGGGGGGATTTGTTGCTAAAGCTTCCTATTCTTTGCTCCCCAATCTGGTGTGGCCTCTCCAAAGGTGGTTTGTAATTAGAATCTAATCAGGACACATGCCTGTTGCTGCTGGGGGTATGGCATCTGCATTGCCATCTGATACCCCATGGATCAGTACAGACTGGGAACTGATCTGTTGGAGAACAGCCCTGGGGAAAAAGCTCTCGGAGTGCTGGTGGCTAGGAGGATGCCCATGAGGCAGCAATGTGCCCTTGTGGCCAAGAGGCCAATGGCATCCTAGGATGCATGAAGAGGAGCGTGGCCAGCAGAGCCAGAGAGGTTCTTGTCCCCNCTCAAGCAGAGGAAGCAGACACCCTTGGGGCACAGCTCACTTAGGGGTGTAAGCACCCCGTTTCCCTCAAGACTGTTGAGGTGTAGCATACCATGAGTGAACAGCATCCTTCCTCATGGCCAAGCCTCCTGCTTGCACTGCTGGGCTGCAGCCCAGAGGGCTTTGGGAAGGGAGAGAGATGGTCAGAGTGCTTTCTCTGCCTGCCTGTGCTTGGAGTGCACAAGCTGATTTTGGCTGTCTCCTGGAGCCACGTCTTGGTGTCTGGGGAGGTTTTAATGAGGCCTCTGCTTGTCTGCTCTGCTGTTTATCTGCAGAGTATCAGACACACTTGTAGCCAGGCTCACTTCTGCAGCATCCTCTGCTCTGGCAGCCAGCATCTGTCAGGCTGCAAGGAGGTGGTTCTAAAAGTCTCCAGGGTGCCTGTTATCAGGGTACAAAAGAGCTATCTGAGCAGTGTGCCCTCCTCCTTACTGATGTGAGGGGAGCCAGTCAGTCAGACTCCAAAGTTCCTTTGCAGGCTGCAGCTAGCAGAGAAGGAGCAGGCTGCAAGGCAGCATAAGAAAATATAAGGCAACGTTGTGGGACCCTCCTCATATTTACAGCATGCATTTGGGTAATCTTAGCCCACTGATAGTACTTCCCTTCCTCAGCTTGCTTGAAGTTTGTCTCCCTCTTTATTATACTCATCCCACCATCATCCTTGCTCACTGCAGTTTCCCTCAGCACATGAATCATGACAATCTTTTTGGTTGGCACGTGGGAAATGGTTTGCAGTGCAAACTGTGCTGCAGAGAAATCCAACACATTGGCTACCACTCCCTTTTCCTGTGGGTGGGTAAAATAGGAGGAGTGGGTTGCCTCCTCTCAGCACTAATGGCTTTTGCAGCTAAATAGGCCTGATCCTATCAGCCAGGTGACTGTGAGAGCAGGGCACTGGCCTGCCTTTGGACACTGTGCTCTGCTGAAGGCTTGTTTCAGTCTGTGAGATTGGGGAAATCCTAGTGTGTTGCTGCCTTTACCTCATTTCCCAGCAGACAGAGGGACTGCTGTTCTCCAGGAACATTCCTGCCTTCAGCCATGGCTCCCTGGGGTAACTTGGCCTGCCAGGTCCCATCATCTCTCGACAGAGGCTGTGACACAGCACCGATCGCATTCAGCTCAGGCTGGGATGGGGAACAAAAAGAGCTTTCTGTACAGTGCCTGGTGGAGGGCCTCTGAAATGTTAACCTGTTCTCAGCAGCTCTCAGGCTTTGTCATTGCAATCCCATTGTGTTTTGTGTTGCCATTTCACCTCTTTCTCTCAGCCAGGCAGGAGAGATGCAGCCCTGCCTGATGGCAGCGATAGCTGCTGAAGGCAGCAGGAGGCTGAGGCATTGCAGGGAATGCCTTCCAGAGATGGACATTCTCCTTGGCTCCAAGGAGAAAGGCTTGGTGGAGTGTGTGGCTCTGCTAGTAATATTCCCATGTTGCTTTAGAGGAGGTGTAAAGGATCAGTTGGTAAGGAGTCCCCTGTTTGTTTGGACCACAGGAGGTTTAGTATTAACACAAGGAGAAAACTTCTTTCCAGTGAGGATGACAGAGCACTGGCCCAGGCTGCCCAGGAGGCTGTAGAGTCTCCTTGTCTGGAGCCATTGCAGAGCTGCCTGGACACATTGCTGTGTGAGCTGGTCTAGGTGATCCTGCTCTGGCAGGGGGGTTGCACTAGATGATCTTTCTAGGGTTCTTCCAACCCCTAACATGATTGTAGCATCCTTGGACAAAGTGGCAGCTAAAGGGGGGTAGTGTCATAGAGTGCCTTGTGAAATGTGCACTGGCTGTTTCATTCTTGGGTTTCCTTGTTTTATTTTTTCAGGTATCATGAGCTGGTCACAAAGTATGGGAAGCTGGAGCCTTTGGCAGTTGTGGATCTTCGGCCCCAGAGCAGCGTGAAGGTTGAAATTCACTTCCAGGACAAGGTGGAGGAGATGTCAATCCGTCTTGATCAGACTGTAGCAGAGCTGAAGAAACACTTAAAAACTGTGGTGCAGTTGTCAACAAGCAACATGCTGCTCTTCTACTTGGACCAGGAAGCTCCTTTTGGTCCTGAGGAGATGAAATACAGCTCACGAGCACTGCACTCTTATGGCATTCGGGATGGAGATAAAATTTATGTGGAGCCCAGGATGAAATAACCTCTTTTTGGCACCCACATACCCTCACCACCCACCCACACACCCACCCACACACACACACACACACACATGCATTAAGGAGTTTTTTGCAAGGTTTTTCTTTCAGTTGGTTGAGGTTTGGTTGTGTTTCTTGTAGCAGGTGATTTCTTAGGCTGGAGGAAGTGCCCTGATCTGAGAAGCATGCCCAGCATCCACTGCAGGTGACCTGGAGGTGACAAGTGACATGAGTGCATGTGTCTGAGTGTGTGCAATCCCTTGCTGTTTCATTTGATGCTCCGGTATACTCGTGACTTGGCATGAGTGGCCAGGAGTTCAAGCTAAGGAATGCTAGGCTCCAAAAGGGAGAAGAGAGCTCGGTGCACAATTGGACCTTTTCTTTGTCTTTTTTCTATATTTTTGGGGATTTGGGCTCCACCAGAGCACCCTTTGGCCTAGCTATCTGACTGTGGCTTGAGCTTGCTGAACTATTTTGTTTGCAGCTGGGTGCTGTTTCAACTTTGTGTTGTGCTGAGAAGATCCAAAACAGTATTCCCCTTGATGCAGAGCTCAGGTACTTAGTGCATCCACTGAACTCCACTGGGTTGCTTTGTGTGAGTGCACAGAAAGAGATCTTAGTAGAAAGAGACAGTTTGCTCTCAAAACACAAGCTCTATATCCATGCTGTCCTGTTCTGATCTGAGGAGGGAGGGAAATTCTGCACACAGGCTCTGCAGTTGTCTGGAGGCAAAGGGACCCTTGCCAGGTGAGGTGTAAAGTGATTTTTGGAAGGTGGTGGATGGACCTTGTGTTGGAAGAGCTTCTCCTAGAGGAAACAGGTCAGAAAGGGGCTGAGGACCAGATTCCCTCCTTGGCCATGCTTCCTTCATCCCTGTGATGCTGAAGGAGATCCTGCAGTGTGCACTTAACCTTGTACCACTTTGGGCTCCAAGTGGAGTGGCTAAGATTGCTCTCCTTGGAGAGAGGAAGAATAAAGGTGAGGTTTGTGTTGGTTTGCTGTTGCACCAGAAATGAAACCTAGCACTTTCCCCAGGGACCCCTGCCTGTGGGATCCCTGCTTGGGTCTGAACTCAGAGAATGTGTTGGCTCCCATCAGTTTCTACAAGATGAGTGACAAAGCAACTAGGCTCCTGTTTATTGTAAAGCAGATTGCTCACTCTCTCTCTCTCTTGCCTTCCCCCACATGCACCTTGTAGGCATCACATGCTGCTGCTTAAATTTGTGCCCATTTTCTGCTGCAGAGCAGATTCCCTTTCTTGTCTGATGAAATCCTCCTTCCTTTATCTCTCTTGTTTCAACTTTCCTCTGTCCTCCTTTGTTCCTCTGTCAAATTGAAGACCTTTCAGATTGCCTAGTTAGAAGCAGCTGCATCAGAGTGTTTTGAAGCTGTGCAGTGAGGGCTCTTGTTACATGTGAACTTCTGACCTTCATTTGGAAATGCTCCCTTGTCCCCCTGTGCACATTCTTTCCTGGGATGCTTTTGTCCACATCATCTTGCTCCTTTTATATTCTTGGAGTTGTGTATTTCTCTTCCTATTTGACCTAGATCATAGGGTGGGCTAGGCTGGGGAGGGGACAAAGTAGTTATCTCCTAATCTTCAGGTTCAGGATGTAGGGAATGTTTTAAGTGGGGAGTGGTTCCCCATCCAGAGTAATGACTGAAAATGGAAGGATTTAGGACAAGTTAGCTATTTGTGCCTCATCCCCCTGCTAAAAACTGTCAATCTCCTGGCCCAGCTGAGATGAGCAATAGGAAATGGAGTGAGACTCACTCTAGGTAGCATAGAGCTGTTAAACAGAGGAGTGGGGAGATGGAGACAGTGGAATATAAGATGAGGCTTGGATAAGCTAGAGCTTTACTGGAGGTGTTAATTCCCATTTGGGCAGAGCAAGGCATTTGCTGCCTTCTAGCAGAACTTCTGAAGCCAACACTTCTGTATGATATATACATAGGTACTCATAGGAAAACAAAAAAGTTGTGTTTAAGAAGCTATTTTGTTATAAAACAAAGTTTTATGAAGATATGGTTGTTTAATATTAGAAGCCTATTTCTTCCCCTTGCTGCCCAGTTGAAGGAGGTTATTATCCCTCAGTCACTGCAGTGTCAGAGGGAAGTGACTGATGGGTATGCAAAAGTATCTCTGACCTAACTCCAGAGCAGTAATTGCCTAGCTGAGTATATTTATGGCATTGTAACTAGTATTAATGGGATGCTGTAACTCTTGACCAACTGCCTCAGCCCAAGTCAGTGGCTGGGTTTCAGAGAAGCAAATAAACAAAAGACCATGAAAGAATGGAGTGGGATGTGAAAGAAGACCCAAATATGTGCTTTTGGAGCTTGTTTGCCCACAAAAGGTTAGCCAATCTCAGAGGGAGCAATGCTATCACCATGCCAGCTCAGAACTGTCAGGAAATCATCCTTTGGTGGACCTGGTGGGAACTGGAAGATGGAGAAAGAGAACATCTGGTGGCATATAAAGTCAAGAAGCACCACGCAGCTGCCAGGGGTTTGGTGCTAAGACCCAAGGCAGCTCCCCTGGGCTGTTGAAGCAGCAGAAGTCATGATGTGACTGTCAGGGGAAGCTTGGTTCTGGATGACATTCTCAAGCCATTCACCTTCTGTGCAGCTAGCAGAGCACTCATGGGGTGGAGACCAAAAACCTTCCCAAGGAGAAAGAGACACATCCAAAACCCAGGGACAATTTATGTGTCCAGATGATGGGACTTGGAAAAGAAAGGCCAAATGGTATGCAACCAGTGTGGCAGAATATCTCAAGCTGGCTTGCTTTCCTTTTGTAATACCTTCTGGGAAAGGGTTTTGTATGTGTGCTATGTTCCTGCTTCCCAGGGGACCTTGTCTTTGGGGGAGAGGGGTTTTGGGACCAACAGCAGGTGCTGAGAATCCAGGAGGGGCCTTCCTTAGAGGGATGGGGTTGGTTTGATTTCAGTCAATGCCATATCCCAAGGGGCTGCATCCTGCTGTTGTCAGCATATCCCTGCTTTAGCAAGAGGTCTCTGGATCTGCTGCATTCCTTTGAGAAAACAAAACAGAGCTGCAAACTTCTCGAGCTTTTTTTTTGTGTCTTTCTATCTGAGGGCTACTTTTTGTCAAGAACTCTTGTTGTTCATGCTAGTTGATGTAGAACAGTCTGCCACGGGCAGTGGGCAAAGCAGCTGCTTCAGGAGGCAGGAGGTGACAGCTATATACCAAAGTGTGGCACAGCTCTGGCTGCTGAGCTTAGAGGCTGTGCTGTTGTGTTTTTGGATCTGTTCCTATTGAATATCCCATATTTTAACCAGATGTTTCAGGAGGATGGCTGAACTTGATAAGGTTCAGAGTATGCAACAATCCTCTGCCCCCTCGGTGGGATTTGTGACCTCCTGCCTTGGGAGTTGCTTCCATCCTGGGGGAAGATGATAGCATGGTCTGAGGAGGCTTTGGAGCAGCTCAGAGGAACTATGCCCAATGGTGCTTGTTGCTTCTGGGGAGAGGCTTTGGGTTTGCCCTGTCCTGCTTGGGTCTGCCATCAGAAGGTGGCAATGTGGTGGCTCTGCCTGTAAAGGACATTCCATTGGTGTGGAGATTAGGTGCTGACAGCAGCCTTGCTGACAGCTGTGCCTCCCTCACTTGCCTCTGGCATTTCTGTAGGCAGTGGAGATGCCTTCCCCAGTGCAACACTCGAGGGGCTGGAGCCATCTGGGGCCTTTGCCTCTGTGGTTGCTTTTCTGCAGTTCCTGGAAACTGAAGGTCTGTTCTTGCTCCCTATTCATGATGCATCCATATATGATTTGAAAGGCAAAAAGGAAGAACTGAAAGTCCATCTTGGTTTTATTATTCTGGTTTCTCTTGTGGGGAATATGCTTCCTACTCCCACAGTTTGCCTTTGGTTTGCTCGCAGACTTAGCAGTGGAATTAGGGGATTGGTTTGGATCAGTTCAATAAACTTCTGTAAGTTTTTACACAAAAAAAACCAACAACCCAAGTGTCTTGAGTTTTGCACTTTTGTGTTCCTTGAAGTGAAGCCTTTCTCTCCAGCTCAGCTGCACACTTAACACTCACCTCCAGGAGGGTGAAAGCTGCTGAGATGTTTTGCTCTGCTGCTGAGCTCAGGCACAGCTACCTCACCTGGGGAGATGCCACTGGTGGAAAGGAGAAGTCACAGTGCTGGAAGACAGTATCACAGAATGTCAGGGGTTGGAAGATCATCTAGTGCAACCCCCCTGCCAGAGCAGGAGCACCTAGAGCAGCTCACACAGCAATGTGTCCAGGCAGCTCTGCAATGGCTCCAGACAAGGAGACTCCACAGCCTCCTGGGCAGCCTGGTCCAGTGCTCTGGCACCTGCACTGCAAACAAGTTTCTCCTCGGGTTAATACTAAACCTCCTGTGGTCCAGCTTGCTCCCATTCCCTCTTGTCCTACCATTGGATGCCATGGAGCAGAGCCTGGCTCTCTCCTCCTCACACTCACCCTTCACATCTTTCTAAGCATTGCTGAGGTCTCCTCTCAGTCTCCTCTTGTCCAGGCTGAAGAGACCCAGCTCTCTCAGCCTGTCCTCCTAGGGCACATGCTCCACTCCTTTCAGGATCTTGACCTGCTTCTCTTCTGGACTGTATTTCTCTGGGGCAGTTCATCTCCACTTCCAGGTGAGGAAGGAGCTTCATGTTTGGCTGTTGGCATTCCTGTCCCCTCTCTCTTCCTGATGAAGGACAGGAAGAGGAGTTATGGGGAACACAGGAGGAATGCCTGCCAACCTTACCTACCTACCTCTGGTAGGGAAAAATCAGTAGTAAAAAGCCCTCACTCAAAAAGTCAGTGGAAAATCCTTCTTGATGCAGTTTTGTCAGTGAGAACAGGCTGTTTTCCCAGCACAGGCTGCTGGGGTTAGAGCACTGCCTGTCCTCACAGAGCTGTAGAGAGCAGTCAGCTCCCTAACTGGGCTCTGCTGATTGCTTCCTTCATCCCTCAAGCCACTCTTCTGCCTCTCCCTTTCTCATCTGACATTAAAGTGGTTGAGCTCTTCCCTCAGGCTCCAGATGAGGCTCAGATGAAGAGCTGTGCTCTCTGTAACACAGTTGGAGGCTTACAACCTGCAGACCTTTGGCAGGTACTCCTCTCCAGGGCTAGCAGTGGTCCTGCTCCCCATCAGGGAGGATGTGTGGGAGAGGGAATGTTCACCATGCAGCCACCTCTGAGTGCCAGGGAAGAGTTAGCATCCTTGGTAGATGCTCAGCTCAAGGGGCACAGGCACAGAAGGCCAGGACATCCTCACTCAGCCCATGGATGTCCCCATCCCCTAAGCATGTAATTGCACACTTGTGGCCAACACATCCTCACCTCATTGACACCTCACGGGTTTGGCCCTCAAGGTAGTTGTGTATCTAACAACCCAGACACCAAAGGCAGGGAAAATCCCTGTGGAAACAACAGGTTGCATGAGTGAAAATGGTAATAATGCCCACAGCAGTGCCCCAGTGCAGCTCCTCACCAGCTTGAGTGAAAATACCACTCAGTCCTTCCAGAGAGCAACACTGAAAGCCTCTCTGGCAGATTTGGATAGAGTATGCTGCACTGGCTAAGTATTTTTTCCTCTTCCACCTGTAAAAGCAGAAGTAGTTTGTGTTACAGAAAGTAAAGCAAGACTTGGATGGAAAAGTAAGTCCTTTGAAAGTGTGGGGCAGTGCCTTTGAGCAGCACTGTGAGCCTCGCACTGTTTAATGCTAATCCTGTAACATTATATAGATGGGGTGGTTTTTTCACTGACACAAAGGAGGAAGGGGCTCAATTCTTCTGAGGGTTTGTTGGTTGGGTTGGTTTTGTGGTTTTTTTTTCCTCTTTAGCAACAAGCAATGCTGAGCAGCACAGCTCTGAGCCCAGCTCCAGCTCCCTGACATTTCCATCTGAATCCAGGCTGAGCTTTTGGGGAAGAAAGAAGCTTCTCTCCCTCTCCAGGCCAAAATCTGATCTTCAGATTAGCTAGCTGATTATCAATAGAGGCAACAGTTGTGATTGCAACTCAACACTCCTCGAGCCCTGGAACAGCACTGAAGCAAACTTTTGACTTGGGAGAGCAAGGGGACTGAGGCATCCTTTCAGTCATCAGCAATGCATTCTCCATTGACATAGGAGTTTTCTCCCTGCTCTACCAAGACTGGTCTAAAATTTCACACCTGATTACTCTTCTAGTCTACAAAACAGGTTGGTATTTTTTTTTTCCATACCTAAAAAATTGTGGTTTTGAATGGGATAGTAATGTATTGTCTAGTGTCTGTCATGTTTCCCAAGCAGTACTAGGCTCGGCAGTTATTGGGCTGCCAGCATCTCCACTAGTGATTGTCTGCTCACTTTCTGTTAATGAATCTTCTGTGACTCAGATTTGCAATCTATAGAAACTTCTGGCATCCTCTTTTCATCTTTCCAAGAGAGGGAATGTGGTGGAATGAATTCATTCCCTTGGTGGAATGAATTTTCCTCCAGGTAGCTGGAAGCAGGCAGTGGCCAGCGTGGATGCAAATGGCATCTGAGGAGCAGTGAAGCAAGGAGGAACTTTCCTTTCCTTCCACTGTTTCATGCTTTCTGAGCTCCCAGTAATGGAGTCGAGTGGAAGTGATGGGAGAGAGATGCTGGCATGGTCTCCACTTACATATGTATGTGGATGTACTTAGGAGCTGGAGATGTTGAGCTCCATACACTGTAGAACCAGCTCTAGAGGAAGAACCTAGAGAGATGCTTTTGTAGCAGCTATGTCCATGCAGCTGAAGTGCATGGGATGTATGGAGCTGAGAAGGTAGAATGGAACTGAAACTGTGTCATGCATAGGTATAGTTTGGGTCTGAAGCTGAAGTACATGGGATGTATGGAGCTGAGAAGGTAGAATGGAACTGAAACTGTGTCATGCATAGGTATAGTTTGGGTCTGAAGCTGAAGTGCACGGGATGTATGGAGTTGAGAAGGTAGAATGGAACTGAAACTGTGTCATGCATAGGTATAGTTTGGGTCTGAAGCTGAAGTGCATGGGATGTATGGAGCTGAGAAGGTAGAATGGAACTGAAACTGTGTCATGCATAGGTATAGTTTGGGTCTGAAGCTGAAGTACATAGGATGTATGGAGCTGAGAAGGTAGAGTGGAACTGAAACTGTGTCATGCATAGGTATAGTTTGGGTCTGAAGCTGATCACCTACTTTTCCTGGTCTGTGCCTACACCATTCCTTCCTGGGAGCTCTAGGGGAGCTGTGCCTCTGTGTAATGAATGGAAGCAAGAGGGGAAGACATCCAAGCAGGTGTTTTAGTGATGTTTTCTATTGGATTAATAACAAGTAACAAATTGCATTAGGCACAGAAGGAATTAAAGCTGGCACAGGATTTCGCTTTCATTTCCCCAGCCTTGTATCTTCTTCTCTCTCTCTCTCATTGATTCCTGTACAGCAAGGAGCTGCCCAGCTATGTAAACGTTTGTGCTTCTTCCACACTCATCAAAAGCAGTAAGTGATCATGATGAGGATTAGTCAAAGTGGTGTCTGAAGCCTCTTACCCATGAGAGCACCCTGCAGCCCTGCATCAGTGCGATGCTCTTCCTCCAGGAGCCAGGCAGGAGTGTCCAGGGAGGAATTGCTGTTGAACTATCAGGAGAATAAAGATCCTATGGAGAGCCAGGGCTGTTTACAGCTTCCAAGCACTGCATGCAATTAGCAGCAACTCCTTTGGGTGGTTCTGGGCTTACTTTGAGAATACCTGCAGGGTGATTTGCTCTTCACCAGGGAAGTCTCATGAAACCACTTAAAGGAAGGAGGAGGTGTTTTGGGTCTGCCTGGTTGGTGAGGGACCTTCATCTCTAAACATCTGGTGTTGGCAGCTGTTGGGTGGCTTTGGTGTCACCTGGGCTGTGCTCGAGGAGGCTGTGTCCTGCTGATGTGATGCATGTCCTTGTTTCTCTCCTTCCTGCAGGATGAAGAAGCGCTCGTTGCTCGGAGCCTGGGTGACCCTTTTGGTGATCACTGCACGGCAGCGAGGTGAGCATCTCCTGCTGGGCTGCTGCCAGGGAGGCTGATGCTCATCAGCAGGGCTGGGAAAAGTGTCTCCTTGACATTCCAGGAGTGTAGAGGGCTTAGAAAACACATCCAGCCCCTTGGCTGGAGCAAAAAGCAAGAAGCAGGGTGGTACCTTCATTGTTAGCCATGGGGAGGGAAGGACTGCCAGTGTTAAGGGGGAGAGCTAAGAGGGGAGGTTGGTGTGTCTTGGTGAGCAAGCACAGGTGCCAGTTTTGTACAAGTGGGAGATGGATCAACAGCCTCAGCAAATGGTCTTTGCTTCACACTGTGTTAGGGATTGGAAGGGACCTAGAGATCATCTCGTTGGGAGCAATGAGGTGAGGAATAGTTTAAAGAAGGAGCTGGCACACCATACTGAATGCAAAGCTGGCAAAGCCACCAGGATCTAGAGGCCACAGAAGCTGTTGAGCATGCAGACATAGAGCATTTCTCTGGCTCTCTGTGTGTGCACATGGGGTGTCCAGAGCTTGTGGAGGTCTGCTCAGTCACTGTGAGATAGGAGGTTGGTGTTAGCACTGGTGAGCAGGCTGAAACTTAGAGCCAGTAAAGGGCAAATTGGGTGAGCAACAGCAAAACCTGGTGGTTTGCAGGTAGTGAGATTCCCCTGGGGTCCCCATGGAGCACATCTAACAGCAGAGCTGGAGGTGCCTCTGGTGAGGTTGCAGGGCTGCAGCCTGGAGCCTGAAGCCTCTCCTTTCACCTGCACCCCATTTGTCATAGTGCATTTTGTTCTGGATGAGGCTGGATGAGGCCCTGAGCAACCTGCACTGCCCAGGGGGTCAGCTCTGTTTGGGCAGGAGGTGAAACTGGGACCCCTTCTGAGCTGTGGTTTTCTGTGGTGTTGAAACTCAGGGAGAAATAAAAGCATGTCCCAAATCCAGGGGAACAGAGCTGGAATTGTTCAGAGCTTGGTGGCTCATGTCAGCCAAGATTGAATGTCGTGAGGATGGGGAGCTGCTTTTCTACATCAAAGAGGGAAGGAGGGGGAGGAAAAGCTAGCAAAATCCCCATGTGCTCTATGAGGAGCCACAGCAGTAGCTAAGTGGAAGAAACAGCACATGAGATGACTGCTAGCAGAGATCTGGCAGGGGCTGCAACAGGAAAGGACTCTGAGTTAGTACCTCTGCCCTGGCTTGAGACAACCTGGGGCTGCTGGGCCGTGGGGCAATGGTGCTGCGGGGCTGCTGTGGTGCTGCGGGGCTGCTGTGGTGCTGCGGGGTTGCTGTGGTGCTGCGGGGCTGCTGTGGTGCTGCGGGG
>VWZO01000769.1:81739-114029 GCA_013396975.1 Bucco capensis
TGCTGTGGTGCTGCAGGGCTGCTGTGCTCTGGGGCTGCTATCCTCCACAACCTTGATGCAGCATATGGCACCATGGCCAAGTACCAGGCACTGTTAGGTTAGTCACTGTTAGGCTGCTCCTCAAGAGCACAGCACAGAGTTTCACTCCCACCCTGAAAGCTTTTGCATGGCTTAGGCACAGGCTGGTGGCCAGCAGACCTTGAGCATCCCCAGAGTATCCAGCACAGGGCCAGCAAGATCCTGAAAGGAGTGGAGCATGTGCCCTAGGAGGACAGGCTGAGAGAGCTGGGTCTCTTCAGCCTGGACAAGAGGAGACTGAGAGGAGAGCTCAGCAATGCTTAGAAAGATGGGAAGGGTGAGTGTGAGGAGGAGAGAGCCAGGCTCTGCTCCATGGCATCCAATGGTGGGACAAGAGGGAATGGGAGCAAGCTGGGCCACAGGAGGTTTAGTATTAACCTGAGGAGGAACTTGTTTGCAGTTCAGGTGCCAGAGCACTGGCCCAGGCTGCCCAGGAGCCTGTGGAGTCTCCTTGTCTGGAGCCATTGCAGAGCTGCCTGGACACATTGCTGTGTGAGCTGGTCTAGGTGCTCCTGCTCTGGCAGGGGGGTTGCACTAGATGATCTTTCTAGGGCCCTTCCAACCCCTAACATACTGTGATACTGTGATTCTGTGAAGGTAAGGGCATGGCAGCTACTTGTCACATCCAAGGAAGTCAGTATTTGGGGATAGGCAATCCCAGTTCCACTCTGGAGTCAGAACTGGTCTTGACATTGCTGTAAGGACTCTCTTCTCCCTCTCCTTCCAGCTCATGCCATGGTGAGTCTATATCCATACTGGCAGAATGACACCAAAACACCCAAAGTTGATGATGGAAGCTCTCCTGAGATCAAGATCTCTATCCCGTTTATCTTCTTTGGAGCCCCATACAGAAGCATTTATGTAAGTGGAGAGAAGTGCTGCCCTTTATTCTTTTCCTTGCCATTAGCAGCTGCATTTGAAACATGCTCTCTCCCTGTTGTCAGGAAGATTGATTAGCACCTACCTGACAAGTTCTTAGATTTCATGAAGTGATAGGTTTTATGATGAAGAAAGTCAAAGGTAGTTTTAATGGGCTAATGTTCATGGGGAAGGAATATAAAAGGCAATAAATTTTCTTTGTAGGTGATTAAATGGTGCAGCAAAGCTCAGGCCTTGACACAAGGAACATTATTCCCCTTGCACGACAAGAAACAGGAACTCACAGAGACCTGCAGGGGAGGAAAAAAGGGCACTGCTTTGGACCTGTTTGTAGGTGCCTGAGACAAGGACAGGCTGCTGCTATTCTCTGGCAAAGGAGACACTGAATCCTCGGGGCTGGGCTAAGAAAGGGTTCACCTGAGCCCATCAAAACAGTGCTTAGATAGGGGACAGAGTCCAAGTGTTTTGTGGTGAGCTGGTCTCTGGGGCTATGCCAGGTCCAAACTGGCACAGATACCTCCTAGCCCTGCAGATACAGAAGAGAGGCAGAGATTCATTTGTTCCCCTTTGTACACAGCACTCCTGGGAAGGCAGGAATCCCACAGGAGGTTTTGGAACCCTTGTGTGGTGGGAGACTTCAGCATCTGGGGCAGCAGGGCCACTTGTTCTCCATGGTGGTGGTTCTGGGGATCAGACTCTGGAGAGACTTCTGGTGGCATCAGGTGTCATGCTGCACTTGGGGAGCTTCAGGATCTGTCACAGAAGACAAAGCCAAAGGCAGTGGGACTGAGGCTTTAGCTCTTTATCCCCAGAAGCCCTTATGCCTCACCTGTGTCATATCTTTGGGTCTCTTAGAATCGTAGAACAGTTAGAGCTGGAAGAGACCTTAAAGATCATCAGTGTAGCCTTTGTCCTAGCCCTAGCAACCTGCTAAATGATGCTCCCAATGCAACATCTACCTGTCTCTTAAACCCCTCCAGGGATGGGGACTCAAGCACCTCCCTGGGCAGCCTGTTCCAATGGCTCACAACCCTTGCAGCAAAGAAATTCCTCCTAATGTCTAGCCTGAACCTCCCCTGGTGCAATTTCCATCCATTTCCCTTCGTCCTATCACTCTCTACCAGGGAGAACAGACCAATTCTTGGTGCTACAGAGTTGCTCTCCAAAGACTAGATAAACCCAGGATGCTAAGACAGCCTTCCAGCTGAGCCAGGTGCCTGCTCTAATGGGTACCTCCCCTACATTGGCCCATAGGTGCTCAATTTTCCAGACTTTTCAGGCTTTTATCCCAGTTGGGACTTCCTTCACTTAGCCTTTGGCCACCACTGCTAGGATGAAGTTGGATCTCTGCCTAGATGTTCAGGCTGTCATTACAATAAGCCAAAAGTTGCTCACTTCCCCCCTATTTTCAGAGAAACCAGCAGCTTTCTGCTCCCTGCAAAGGCTTCCTCAAACACAAGTGGGTCTCTTTGTGCAGGTCAACAACAATGGTGTGATTTCCTTCAACTCCTTGGTGAGCCAGTTCACTCCAGAGGCTTTCCCACTGACCGATGGCCGAGCCTTCATTGCTCCCTTCTGGGCTGATGTGCACAATGGCATCCGAGGAGAAGTCTACTACAGGGAGAGCACTGAGCCTGAACTGCTGAGGAGAGCTTCCAAAGACATCCACAAGCACTTCAAAGACATGGCATCCTTCTCTGCCCTCTGGATCCTCATCGTCACCTGGGAGGAAGTCACTTTCTATGGAGGAAGCAGCACGACACCAGTAAGAGCTGCTGAAAGGAGGAGGGGACTTGGACTTCTCTGAGGAGCTGGGGCTGGTTAGGCTGGAGAAGAGAAGACTGAGAGGGATCTGAGCAATGCTTAGCTATACTTAAAGGGTGTGGGGGTCAGGAGGATGGGGCCAGGCTTTTCTCAGTGGTGCCCAGGGACAGAACAAGAGGTAACAGGCACAAACTAGCACCCAGCAAGTTCCATCTGAACATCAGGAGGAACTTTTTTCCTTTGAGGGTGGTGGAGCACTGGCCCAGGCTGCCCAGGAAGGTGCTGGATTCTCCATCTCTGGAGATATTCCTAACCCATCTGGACACATCCTGTGCAAGCTGCTCTAGGCTATCCTGCTCTTGCAGGACTAGATGAACTCCAGAGGTTCCTTTCAAACCTTTACATGCTGTGATTCTGTGAAGATCAATCAGCTGGGCTTCTTGCTGGGTAGTGGTTGGTGGTTGAGTATATATCTGTAGGTATATATAGGTATATATATATAAAAGGAGTGAGTTGCTATGTGTTCTTGCTCCTCTGGGCAGAGGAAGCACCATGAGCGTTCTGTTCTCTCTCCTAGTAGCCTGTACAAGCCTTTCTCCTTGCTCTCAGATCTCCAGGGAAAGCATTGCCTCTTTGGTGTTTGTAGGCAGTGTGTCTAAACAAGGCTCCCACATCACATAGGAGTGTTTGGCTTGATCACAACTTGGTTATTTTTTGCTACATACAAAGGCAATTTCATTTTCCCTCTGTACTCTGCTGCATGACCTTCACTTTGCCTGTGCTTCTGCAGTGATAAAACAGAGCTGTTTGTGCAAGGGGCTGCAGGCACCTCAGAAGAAAGGAGCCAAAGTTCTGGCATTGACAGGAGCTCTGCTGTGATCCAAACCACTCGAGGCTCCCACTCACTCCTGTGCTGGCAGTTTAGAAGGAGTGAGTCAGTTGGAAGGCACATTCCTGTGGCAGGATTGGTGCCAAGGTGCTGGGTGAGACCCTGCAGCACCCAGAGAGCAGCTTCACTGTCTTCATGGCAGCTGAGATGCTGAATCCTGTGTCCAGTTGTGGGCCCCTCAGCTCCACAAGGCTAGGGAGCTGCTGGAGAGAGTCCAGCCCAGGGCCAGCAAGATCCTGAAAGGAGTGGAGCATGTGCCCTAGGAGGACAGGCTGAGAGAGCTGGGTCTCTTCAGCCTGGACAAGAGGAGACTGAGAGGAGACCTCAGCAATGCTTAGAAATATGGGAAGGGTGAGTGTGAGGAGGAGAGAGCCAGGCTCTGCTCAATGGCATCCAATGGTAGGACAAGAGGCAATGGGAGCAAGTTGGAGCACAGGCGGTTTAGTATTAACATGAGGAGGAACTTCTTTCCAGTAAGGGTGATGGAGCACTGGTCCAGGCTGCCCAGGAGCCTGTGGAGTCTCCTTGTCTGGAGCCATTGCAGAGCTGCCTGGACACATTGCTGTGTGAGCTGGTCTAGGTGATCCTGCTCTGGCAGGGGGGTTGCACTAGATGATCTTTCTAGGGCCCTTCCAACCCCTGACATACTAGGATACTGATCTCCAGCTGAGATCCAGCTCCCCATGCTGGATCCTTGCAGGAGTCCGGGATAAATTACTCCTTCATTCAGCCTTGGGGAGAGGGAGCAGGATTTCCTAATTCATGGGAAGGAGAGCACAAGACAGTGAGGCTGTGGAAATGGATGGGAAGCCCTTTGGCTGGCTGGCTGGCCATAATCTTCTCTGTGCTCCCTCCTTCTCCATGGTCATCCTCCTGAGGCTGCACTTGTAACCTGCCCTTCCCTTCCCAGCACTCCTGACTCCCTGGGATTCAATGCCAGGCTGCTCTGTTCTGCACCCCAGGCTCAGCTTTGAAATGAAGCTAAGGTTCTTATGGTCTCAGAGGTCTTCTCCAACCATAATGATTCTATGATTTGCTCCTTACCACTGTGAGAAGGGAGATCTGCTCCAGCAGCAAAAGCCTTAGCTAAAGAATCTATGGTAAATTAAATGCTGGAAATAATTCACTCTCCGAGGAGTTGGAGACAGGAAAGAGAAAATGGGAGCTTTAATTTGTTCTTATTTGGCAAAACTCCCTTTTCCTTTCAAATTGTGATGGCTTTTTCTGTCCGAGAGGCTGGAATGCTCTCTCCACAGCAGCAATCCAAGAGGGCAATGAGGGCACCTGCTAGAAAAGGCTTGAACAGCTGCTCTGATATCCTGTCAGGACACTGAGACAGGAAGGAGAAAACCAAAGGGACTACTGACAGCATTTTTTGGGGATGACAACTGACCTGCCTGTATGGGGAAACCCATCCAGGCTGAGCAGAGAGTCTCACTAGTGCCTCAGTTGTGGAGCTGTGCTGTAGTTCTATAGACCTGTAAGTGGTATCTCACAGGATGGGGACAGTGGGGTGATGTTTGTCAGGGCATGCACAGCTGGAAATAGCTGGAAAGCAGCCCTGCAGAAAGGGATCTGGGTGTTCTGGTCAACAGCAAGTTGAATATGATTCAGCAGTAAAGCCCTGACAGCCAGAAGGATCAACCATGTGCATCAGGCACTGCATTGCTTGCTGCTCAAGAGAGGTGACAGTCCCACTTAGCTCTGGTGTGGCCTCAGCTCCAGTATTGTGTGCAGTTTGGGGTACCACAGTACAAGAAGGATATTAAGCTGTAGGAGAGTGTCCAGAGGAGAGCCATAAAGAGGATGAAGGGTCTAGAAGCTGTATAAGGAGCAGCTGAAGTCACTTGCTTTGTGCAGCCTGGAGAAGAGACTGAGGGGAGAACTCATCATGGTCTACAGCTTCCTCAGGAGGGGAAGCAGAGGAGCAGGAGCTGAGCTCTGCTCTCTGGTGACCAGCAATAAGACCTAAGGGAATGGAATGAAGCTGTGTCAGGAGAGGTTTAGGTTGGATAGTAGGAAAAGATTCTTCACCCAGAGGGTGGCTGAGCACTGGCACAGGCTCCACAGGGATAGAATCCTAGAATGGTTTGGGTTGGAAGGGAGCTCTGGAGCTCATCTAGTCCAACCCCCCTGCAGTGGGCAGGGACATCCCCAACTAGAGCAGCTTGCCCAGAGCCCTGGCAAGCCTCACCTGCAATGCCTCCAGGGATGGGAACTCAACCACCTCCCTGGGCAACCTGGGCCAGTGTTCCACCACCCTCGTGGGGAGGAACTTCTTTCTAATGTCCAGTTTAAATCTACTCTTCTCCAATTTAAAACCATTGCCCCTTGTCCTTTCCCTGCAGGCCTTTGCAAACAGGCCCTCTGCAGCCTGCTTGGAAGTTCCCTTTAGGTCCTGGAAGGTCACTAGTAGTTCCCCTGAAGCCTTCTCTTGTCCAGGCTGAACAATCCCAGCTCCCTCAGCCTGTCCTCAGAGCAGAGGTGTTGCAGCCCCTGAGCATTCTCGTGGCCTCCTCTGCACCTGCTCCAGCAGCTCCATGTCCTTTGTGTGTTGAGGGCTCCAGAACTGGCCCCAGTATTGCAGAGGAGGTGTGAGCAGAGCAGAGTGCAGTGGCAGAATCACCTCTCTGGCTCTGCTGGCCACGCTTCTCTTGCTGCAGCCCAGGATGCCATTGTGCTTCTGGGCTGCCAGCGTGCACTGGTTGCTCATGGCCAGCTTCTCAGCCACCAGCACCCCAAGGCCTTTTCTGCAGGGCTGCTCTCTAGCATCTCATCCCCCAGCCTGGATTGATAGTGCTTAACATGTGAGCTGCAACCACAGCTGATGTTGGGAGGTCCATGCCTGACCCATCACTGATGGGATCTGTGGAGAAGCTTGGGATGCAGCTAGGGAGCAAGGGCTCTGTGCTGTTGTTTGGGGAAAGGCTTGTTTAGCCTTAGCCTGTGTACTGTGTGAGTGCCAAAAGCTGGTTGCTTCTGTCTCGAGGAGTTGGCTCTGCTAAACACTGCTGCTCTTTTCCATTTGTTAGAGAGGCTGGAGATGTAATGCACATTTTTTTGCCAGTTCTGTCAACGCTTGCAGGAAAAAAACCAAGCCAACCAAACAACTTATATATGTATTTGCAGACAGCAAGCAATGTAGAGATCTGTGTATTGCCTGAAGAAGGACATTTGCAACACAATGCAATTTGTTTTGCTATGTAGAGCTGCCTTCCCCTTGAGTAGTGGCCAGAGCTCTGGCTTGGCAGGTGGAAGAGCAGGATGCAGGAAATTCATGGCAATGCAGAAAGGCTACAGAAGAACAACTGGGTGAATGTGACCTTGGGGAGGCTATGGTTAGTGTGTCTCTTGATGATACCTGAGCAAGCAAGTTCAGCTTCTGAGAGCCTTGTGAGATGCTTGATGCATGTTTGGCCATGAGCATCAAGC
The DNA here is from genome assembly GCA_013396975.1 of Bucco capensis. Lineage (NCBI taxonomy): Eukaryota > Metazoa > Chordata > Aves > Piciformes > Bucconidae > Bucco > Bucco capensis. The sequence continues at coordinate 88,782 of VWZO01000769.1, forward strand.
AGTAAATGCTCCTTACTGGTGGAGTGCCAGGCATCCTAGAGTCTCCTGGTGCCAGGTCAGCTCTCACCAGCATCCCTTCACTCCTGGCTGGAGTGGGGTTTGTGCTGCATCAAGAGCTGTTGTTGCTCTAACAGGAGGGATATTGCCTTTATGTGTTAGTGCCTTTTGATCTCATGGCCATAGGAAAAGGCTTGGCAAAGGTGAGCAAGTGTGCTAGGATGGTGAAGAGAAAACCAGAGGCAGGATCCCAGTGATGATAGAGTGGAAATGATGCCTTCACATTAGCTTGCCCTGGTGTGACCTGTGCCATTTGCAGCTACTGAGAGGCAGCTCTGCCCACACCTCTCCCTCTCCCTGACAGCTCTTACAGGCTGTATCATCTCCCTTTGCAAGATTTCTCATGGCTGGAGCCTAATGAGCCTTGGAAGTGACATCCCTCATGGTGTGCAGGTATGGATTGCAGCCCTGAGGTCTCCTTCTCAATCTTCAGGTGTTTGTGCTCCCCTCAGCTCCAATAATCCAACGAGTGGGTTTGCTGTGAGGGAATGTCTCCCAGCCCCTCAGTTCTGACATCTTCCCTTTGTCCAGCAGCACATCTGACCTAGTGTTAATGCTGAGCAGCTCAGCTCTCTCTGCTTGTGTTGCTGGGTACTTTGGATCAATGTGCTTTCTCCTATCACCTGCTAATTGTTTCTGTGGCTATGCTTTCCTTTGGAGTTTGCAGTGCCCAGGTAGCTGGACTCTTAGTTTTGCTCTTAAATAATCCAAAGAGGGGCAGCCTGTGCTTTGTCCCCTCCTCAAATCCTTGGAGGAGCAGTTGTTTATCATGGCATGATCCTGGAGCAGATCAGGATGGGATGGGAAGGACAGAAAAACACAGAAATCTGAGAGAAGTGGTTGAGTGTTAGTTACCAGGGATGACCTCTGCTGCTGGATCTGCACTTTGCTCTGCTCTGCTCACACCTCCTCTGCAATACTGGGTCCAGTTCTGGAGCCCTCAACACACAAAGGCCATGGAGCTGATGGAGCAGGTCCAGAGGAGGCCACGAGAATGCTCAGGGGCTGCAACACCTCTGCTCTGAGGACAGGCTGAGAGAGCTGGAATTGTTCAGCCTGGAGAAGAGAAGGCTTCAGGGGAACTACTAGTGACCTTCCAGGACCTAAAGGGAACTTGCAAGCAGGCTGCAGAGGGCCTGTTTGCAAAGGCCTGGAGGGAAAGGACAAGGGGCAATGGTTTGAAATTGGAGAAGAGTGGATTTAAACTGGATATTAGAAAGAAGTTCCTCCCCATGAGGGTGGTGGAACACTGGCCCAGGTTGCCCAGGGAGGTGGTTGAGTTCCCATCCCTGGAGGCATTGCAGGTGAGGCTTGCCAGGGCTCTGGGCAAGCTGCTCTAGTTGGGGATGTCCCTGGCCACTGCAGGGGGGTTGGACTAGATGAGCTCCAGAGGTCCCTTCCAACCCAAACCAGTCTAGGATTCTAGGATTCTTCTGCCTTCCTATGCAACCATAAGAAGGATGAGCTCAGGACTCTGGTGCCCTCAGCAGCTGGCAAAGTCTGTCCTTCCCACCAGGGCACCAGACTGGCAGCTGGGGGAATGTGTCTGGGGATTGTGGGGCTGGAAATGCAAAGTCATTTCAAGTGACAGGAAGAACAGGAGCTGTGGATTGAGAGCAGGCAGCAAGAGGATTTGGCAGCCAGGCAGAGCACATAATATCCATGGCTGGCTTGGATGTCATCCACTGTTAACAGCATTGTAGGATGTGAATGCAGAAGGGAGGTGGGTAAGGTAATGCAGTGAGGAATAAAGCTCAGAGAGGCTAAAGGAAGATAACCAAACACCACACAGCCTGCCTTTCCCTGTCAGCTTATTCTCCTGCTGCCATCTATTGGTAGTAACTCTGCTTGGAGATGGTCTTCTCCCAGGTGAAGGCAGCAGCAGGGATGGGAGCTGGTGGAGTTTGCAATAGCCTATTTGAGATCTCATTTGCCTTTCTGCCTCTCTTCACCGCGAGGCTCCTGCATCTCTCCTGCGTCAGAGGTGAATGTGGCAGAAAGGCAGGCAAGCAGTGTGAGAAAAGCAGGCTCATGAATGTGCTCATGGTTTTCAACAGGTGAATACTTTCCAAGCTGTCCTGGTCACAGATGGAGTGTCATCTTTTGCCATATTTAACTACCATGAAATCAGCTGGACCACGGGGACAGCCAGCGGAGGGGACCCCTTGACTGGTCTCGGTGGGGTGATGGCCCAGGTGAGCCTCTTGCTGCCATATCCCCATCTCTGCTTCACATCCAAACTACCTGGAAACTGAAATGCCTGAAAAGAGACTTTGAAATCAAACAAGATCAGGTCAGGAGTTCTTGCAGGGGGCAGAGAAGCACAGAAACACAGCATCGCTTTCCTGGAGCAAAGAAGTGTGATGGAGTTTGCTCTCTCTTTCTCTCTCTCTCTTTCTTTTAGGCTGGCTTCAATGGTGGAAATGTCACCAACTTCTTTAGCATCCCAGGCTCCAGAACCCCAGACATAGTCAATATTGAAGAAACCACCAATGTGAACATCCCTGGGCGCTGGGCTTTCAAAGTAGATGGCAGAGAAATAGATCCAGCTAATGGCTGCAGCCTGAGAGGTAAGGGGCAAGTGACATTGCCTTTTTTTGTCCAGGTTTTAGGGTACAATGTAGCAAAAGATAACACTGTTGGGACACTGGTGGACAAGCACCTGACTGCTCTGGGCTGCTGTGCAGTGTGTGGGTTTGCCAAAGCATCCTCTTGAGCTGCAGCTGCGGGGAGAGAAGCACATGAGTGGGGTTCAGGTGCTGGGCACATCTCTGAGTTGCTGCACACAGAACAAAGCCATCATTCACATTCCAGCAACAACTGTCAGTCTGCCCATGGGAAAAGGGCAGAGAGATGCCAGAGGCAAAGGGTCCTGCCATGCCTAACGGTGCTCCAGGACAATGGAGCCTTGCTAGAGGAGATGTTGTTTGGTAAGGAAAATAAGGTTTTTTCTTTCCTAGGAGGCAGGGAAGAGAACAAAAAGTTGAAGAGAGGTAAATTCAGGCAGTGCACACGGTGGAAGCCACGCACATGAGAAGTGTGAAAGACAGCCAGATGGAGCAGAGGGAAGCTCTCACGGGTACTTGCCACCCTTGTTCTCCCAGCTTCTCTCTGCCTCTCACGTCTCTCACCAGGCAAACCTGCCTCCTTTTATAGCCCTGCCATGTCACAAGTCTGCTCAGTCTCCTGCTGTGTGATCACCCAGTATTTCCTGTTGTCACTGGTGGATGGTGTGGAAGTTACTTATCAACAGCTCTTTGGTTTCATAACTACTATGAGCTCTCCCTGAATGGGAGTAAATTGCTTCTGGATTGCTGAGGGTGGAGATGCTCTTCAACTGGCACAGTTATGTGAACAGAGGAATGATGGAGATGCCAACAAAGCTGAAGGACAGCACAAGTACAGTGACAGTGCTGGAAATAGCCTCCAGAAGGTGCAAGTTTTACCAGTGGACATCCCCTTAGAGAAAATCACACCAATGACTCTTGTGTCCTGCAATACTGCAGGAGAATGAGGGTGATGGGTGCCCAAAATGGAAGGAGTAATAGAAGGAACAGCCAGTGTTGTGCCTGACCCCAGATTTGTGACAGCACTCACACCATCAAATGAACTTGTGGCATGGGGAGAACTTGAAGGGGATGCACCATATATTGAAAACGAAGCTTGTGTGATCACAGTGCTTTGCTGAGTGGCTCTTGCCAGGAGTCTGTGCAAAGCAAGCAGCCAAGAAGCTTAGTAGCAGGAGACTTTGATGATGATCTTGATCATAGGGCTGGCAGGCACCCCTGAGGAGTGACACGGTGCAATCAGAGCGTGTTCCTCTCTTTGGAGAAGTGATGTAGTGTGGGTTTGCTTTTCCCTTTTTGTCTTTTTAGGACAGTTTCTCCGTCAAGGGGAGATCTTCTGGGACAATGCCAACTGTACCACCAAGTGCCGCTGCCTGGACTTCAACAATGAGATCCTCTGCCAGGAGATGGCTTGCAGCCCCTTAGAAGCATGCGAGCTGAAGACCAAGTTCTTCCAGTGCGTGCCCGTGGAGAGCAGCACCTGCGTGGTGTTCGGAGATCCACATTACCACACCTTCGATGGCTTCCTCTTTCACTTCCAGGGTTCCTGCTCCTACCTCCTCGCCAGGCAGTGCTGGCCAGGCTCCCAGCTGCCCTACTTCAACGTGGAGGCCAAGAATGAGAACCGAGGCGGCTCCTCCGTCTCCTGGCTCAGGGATATTTTTGTAGAGGTCTACTCGCACAAGATCGTTCTTCCTAAGGGCAGCTTTGGGAAGGCAAAGGTAAGAGCCCACCTGAAAGGGGAGAACTAGATGAGTTGGCTTCTCTGAAGCAGTGGCGAGACCACAACGGCAACCTAGAGAGTGTGGGACAGCACTTCTGCTCCCATATGTTCCTCGGGTGATGGTCATGGTGGCAAATGCCTGTGGCTTGACTGAGAGCTGTCCTTCTGTGCACATCCCTAACCCTAAGACTCTGTAAAGGGGCTATATAGCTCTTCTCTGTGTCCCAGTATGAGGGCTCTGCTCTTTCCTGCACTGGCTCAAGTTGTCTGCTGTTTTTCCTGCAGGTGGATGACTTGGTGGTGTCCCTCCCCATCACTCTGGAACTGGGTGCAATAAAAGTCTACCAAAGTGGTTTGTCCACAGCCTTGGAGACAGACTTTGGCTTGCTGGTGACCTACGATGGACAACACTATGCCTCTGTCTCTATTCCGGGTACATACATCAATTCCACATGTGGCCTGTGTGGGAATTACAATAAAGACCCCGAGGATGATACTCTCCGCTCCGATGGGAGGTTGGCTGTGTCCGTGCCAGAGCTGGGTGAGAGCTGGCGAGTGCCACACCCTGAGAGGAAATGTTCACCTGGCTGCTTGGAGAACTGCACCCTCTGCGATGCTGCCAGCGAGGCTCTCTATTTCACCTCCGAATACTGTGGCTTCATCAACAAGAGTGGGGGGCCCTTGTGGGAGTGTAGTGCCATCGTGGACCCCACTGCCTTCGTCCACAGCTGTGTCTATGACCTCTGCAGCGCACGGGATAACGGCACCGGCCTGTGCCAAGCCATCCAGGCCTACGCTGCGGTGTGCCAGGCCCTGGGCATCTCAGTGGGAGAGTGGCGCACCCAGACAGGATGTGGTAAGTGTTTGTCTGCTCGTGCTGAGAGGAGGAGAGTGATTCCAGGGGTCTGCCCACCTTGCTCAGAAGTGTGTGAGATGAGGAGGAGGAGGAAATCCAGGGGAGGGAGTTGGGTGAGAGCCAATCGGTCCCTTCTCTCCTCAGCATAAGACTCTAACATCAGCAAAAGGGTGGCATGAGGCAGGCACGAGGCAGGAGCTCCTCATTGCTCTGCAGATGGTTAGTTGGGGTGATGAGAGGTGGAGGCTGGACCAGAATAGGGACTGGCCAGTGGCACTCTTCTTGGCCTGCTCTCCTTGCTTGTGATGTTAAATAGTTGCAGGCACCTTGATGGCTCTGGGTATGTTTTGGAGCAGCTATTGCTTTCCTGAGAGGAAGGGCCAGGAGGCATGGGAAGGAAACAGAGTAGCTGTCAAGAGGGGCTACTTCTACTTTCAAGACAAGCTAGTTCTGCTGTCAAGAGGGGCTTTTGGGTCATTCTGTGTTGTCTCTGCTGTGGGTCAATGGGAAAGAGATCTTTGGCCCCAACTAAGCTGTAATATGCTCCTCCTGTTGTTTATCTCCCCTCTGCACCTACAGCAACAGCCGTGCAGTGCCCGGAGCTCAGCCACTACTCAGTGTGCACCAGCAGCTGCCCTGCCACATGTTCAGACCTCACAGCCCCGCAGGCCTGCACCTCCCCATGTGCCGAGGGCTGCGAGTGCGACGAGGGCCACGTCCTCAGCACCGACCGCTGCATCCCTGTCCACAAGTGTGGCTGCGACATGGATGGCCGCTACTACACCACTGGGGAGTCATTCTGGGCCTCAACGGACTGCACGGTGGAGTGCCAGTGTGAGGAGGGTGGGGAGGCCAGGTGCTTTAACACCACCTGCCCTGAAGGAGAGGTCTGTGCCATTGAGAACGGCTACCGGGGCTGCTACCCTAAGCGGGAGAGCGTGTGTTTGGTGGGGCAGAACCAGGTGCTGCAGACGTTTGATGGTGTCACCTTCCCCTATCCGCTGGAGCATTCCTACACACTGCTCAAAACCTGCCCGGAGAGACTTGACTTCATTGAGGTGGACATCAGCCAGAAGAAGCCTGGATCAGCTCCCAATGGGCCACGCGTCGTGCGGGTCCAGGTAGCTGGCCAGGAGGTGAAGATGGGAGGCAGCAGCCTGTTGGATATCAAGGTAAAGATGCTGCCATTGAGGCAGCTCAGCTCAAGGCTGGGGTGGGAGGTGGTAGCTTGTGCTGTGATCCAATGGCCCTTTGGAAAAAGGACTCATGGGTCTGTGGCCTCAGATTGTTCCCTCAAGTTGGAATATCAGATGCAATGGTGGCACTTGGAGCAGGTCTGCATGTGTCCTTTTTGTGCCTGCAAATTTGTTGTTCACAGCACTGTTTTTCCTATTTGCTTGCTGAGTCTTTCCTGACATTGCAGTTATCTCCCACAACTTGTTTTTTTTTCCTTGGGGCAAAAAGCAAGGAAAATCATAGAATCCTAGAATGGGCAGGTTGGAAGGGACCCAAAAGATCATCTAGTTCCAACCTCCCTGCACTGAGCAGGGATGCCAGTCACTAGACCAGGTCACCCAGGGCTGCATCCAGCCTGGCCTTGAACACTGCCAGGGATGGAGCAGCCACAACCTCCCTGGGCAACCTGTGCCAGTGCCTAACCACTCATGCTAACCCTCATTCAGAGGAGGCTCTGGACCTTGGAGGCTGGGTCTCTGGATCAAGAAGTGTTTAGTGTACTGAGCACAGTACAGCCCAAGTCACATCTCAATCTGCTTGTTCCTTGCAGGTAAACAGCTATGATGTGGAGCTGCCCTATTTCCACCCTTCTGGCCGCCTGGAAATCTACCGTAGCGACAACAGCACCGTGATGGAGTCAGAGGGGCTCCTTTCTATTGGCTACTATGACTCAGGCCTCCTGGAGATCCACCTCTCCACCACCTACTTCAACTGCACCGGGGGCCTGTGTGGCTTCTTCAACGGCAACGCCAGCGACGAGTTCTGCCTGCCCAAGGGCAAGTGCACGGACAACCTGGAGCTCTTCCTGGAAAGCTGGACCACATTCGATGAGATCTGCAATGGGGAGTGTGGGGACCTGCTCAAGGCTTGCAACAATGACTCAGAGCTGCTCAAGTCGTACAGGAGCCGCTCCAACTGTGGCATCATCAATGACCCCACCAACAGCTCCTTCCTGGAGTGCCACAGTGTAGTCAATGTCTCAGCATACTACAGGACGTGCCTCTTCCGCCTGTGCCAGAGCGGGGGCAACGTGTCGGAGCTGTGTGACTCGGTGGCACGCTACGCCAGCGCCTGCAAGAATGCTGAGGTGGATGTTGGCCAGTGGAGAAGCCACAGCTTTTGCCGTGAGTCTGCCAGTAGATGGCTAAAGTCACATGAGAGGTGGATGTGCCTAAATCACAGAATCCCAGACTGGTTTGGGTTGGAAGGGAGCTCTGGAGCTCATCTAGTCCAACCCCCCTGCTGTGGGCAGGAACATCCCCAACTAGATCAGCTTGCCCAGAGCCCTGGCAAGCCTCACCTGGAATGCCTCCAGGGATGGCAACTCAACCACCTCCCTGGGCAACCTGGGCCAGTGTTCCACCACCCTCGTGGGGAGCAACTTCTTTCTAATATCCAGTCTAAATCTACTCTTCTCCAATTTCAAACCATTGCCCCTTGTCCTTTCCCTCCAGGCCTTTGCAAACAGGCCCTCTGCAGCCTTCTTGGAAGTTCCCTTTAGGTCCTGGAAGGTCACTAGTAGTTCCACTGAAGCCTTCTCTTGTCCAGGCTGAACAATCCCAGCTCTCTCAGCCCATCCTCAGAGCAGAGGTGTTGCAGCCCCTTGATCACTCTGGGGAAAAAGCCTACAGCAACCCAGTATTCCCAGGTGGTCTCCCATCCAAGTACTAACCGGGCCCAGCCCTGCTTGGCTTCCAAGATCGAAGGAGATCTGGCATTCTCAGGGTGGTGTGGCCTTAGTTAAATGGTTTTCACACCGGGGCAATTTCCCTCCTCTCTCAACCAAAGATGGCATTGGCCATTGAAAGAGCTTCACCTGGTAGAGCTTCTGCCCTGAGCGTGGCTGGTGCATATGAAGTGTTTTCCTGCAAAGCATATGGAAGGGAATTGTGATGGGAATGGTAGGAATGCATTGTCTCACCAGCTGGAAGGCAAGGCAGTGCTGTCCCACATACCAACAGCAGTTTCTCTAGTGGTACTTGTGCTGCAGAGACAGATTTCCCAGTGAAGTGATTTCAGGAGGCATCAGAAGTTCTGTGATGCATGGTAGGAGCCTTCCAGAGCCACAATAGCATCTGATGGTGCTGTATGCCCCCACCAGAGGATGATTGGAATAACACTTGCTTTTAGCTGTTGCTATAAACTTCCTGTTGATGGGAAAACATTCATAATTCAGAAATGAATGTGAAGAATCCCCAAAGTGGAAGTCCATGGTGGGGAGGCAGCCCCCATTCTATCTCTGCTGGGGAGGTTTGAGGGAGGCATCCATTCAAAAGCCCTGACCTTGTACCTTCCAAAGTAGCAGGAGGAGGTGTCTCTCAGAACATGACAGGGCTGTGATGGTAGGAGGGTGATGGCCAAGAGAAGGGGTTGCGAGTGGGACAGGAAGAGCTGGTGGCAGGCAAGGTGCTAGGACTGTTTCCCCTTTTGCTTTGTTTTTTTTTCCCCTCAAATCATATTCTCTCATCCTATTCTGACCTTTTGCCTGTTCCCTCACCCTGTGCTGCCCCAAGGCTGTCAGAGTTGGGAACTCATGCTCTTTGTTGGCCCTGCAGCTCTTTCCTGCCCGGAGAACAGCCATTTTGAGGAGTGCATGAGCTGCATGGAGACCTGTGAGACCCTGGCTGCAGGACCTATCTGCACAGACACCTGCGCAGAGGGCTGCCAGTGCGACGAGGGCTTTGCCCTGCGCGGCAGCCGCTGCGTTCCCCGCAGCGAGTGTGGCTGCAATTTCGAGGGGCGCCAGCTGGCCACCAACCAGACCTTCTGGATGGACATCTCCTGCCACTTCCTCTGCTACTGCAACGGCTCCGACAACAGCGTCTACTGCGAGAACATCTCCTGCAAGGACGATGAGTACTGCCTGGAGGAGAACGGCCTCTACTACTGCCACGTCCGCACCGATGCCTCCTGCATCATCTCTGGCTATGGACACTACCTGACTTTTGATGGCTACTCCTTCGACTTCCAGAGCAGCTGTGCCTTGGTCCTGTGCACCACGATCACTCGGCCGAGGGTGGAGCGCTCGGACACTTTCCCAGCGTTCAGCGTCACGGCCAAGAACGAGGATCGGGACACCTCTCTGGCCCTCTGGGTGAAGCAAGTAGAAGTGGAGGTCTTCAATTACAACATTGTCATCCACCGTGCCTACAAATATACTGTACTGGTGAGTGTGGGACTGTGAGGACTGTGGTAATATCTCCATGCTGTGGCTCCCAAATCATGCACAGACTCCCTAGGTGTGAGGCTCACAAGGTTTTCTGAGGTTGGGAAGTGTCTGTAGGCTTGGGGGGTCATCTCTAGGGTGCTGCCAGGCACAGCTTTGGGAAGGGGCTTCTGTTTTGGCTGTAGAGGAAAGCATTGCTGCTTTGGGAGGGCCAAGCCACCCTCATTCAGGTCCTCTCACAGCAGCTCTGATCATCATTCCCTCTCACACTATGTCTTGTTCCCTTCCCTGTAGGTCAATGATGAGCGTCTCTACCTGCCCCTGAAGCTGGGTCAGGGCAAAGTGAACATCTTTGCCTTTGGCTTTCACATCGTGGTCGAGACTGATTTTGGGCTGAAGGTTGTGTACGACTGGAAGACCTTCCTGTCTGTCACTGTCCCACGCAGCTTCCAGAACCTCACCTATGGCCTCTGTGGACGCTACAATGGCAACCCTGAGGATGACCTGGTGGTTGCAGGGGGCATGCAGGCTGCCAACGTCGCTGAGTTTGTCCAGAGCTGGGCGAAGCGAGATGCCTTCTGCCGTGTGGGCTGTGGGGACCGCTGCCCTGCCTGCGGCAAGGTGGAAGGCTTCTGGAAACCCCAGCAGCTCTGCAGCCTGATCCCGAGCCAAAGTGGTGTCTTTGCCAAGTGCCACAGCAAGATCAACCCCAGCTTCTTCTACAAGAACTGCCTCTTTGACACCTGTGTCGACGGAGGAGCCATGCAAACAGCCTGCAGCTGGCTGCAGAACTATGCCAGCACGTGCCAAACGCAGGGCATCGGCATCACCGGCTGGAGGAACTTCACCTCGTGCTGTAAGTGCCACCCCGCCTGCAGATCTTTCTTCTCTAGAGGTGCTTTCTTGTCCACCATAGCCACAGCACTTGCCAGAGCTCTCAACCCATAGAGAAGTAGCAGAGCACCACGTGGAGCACCAGCAGCACTCAGTCCATCCAGACCATTGACCTGGATCCATCCTGGGTCCCTATGGTCAGCACCTGGGGGTGGCCCTGGGGATCACCCCCACTTTCCTAGCAGAGGAGGGGTCAGTTGATGGAACAGTGAGCTAAAGTGACGTGGTAGGTGTGCACATAGTCACTGCTGAGTGCACCAGAATGACCTGTCTGCAGAGCAGGGATGAGGAGGCTAACAGCCTGGCAGCTGCTCCTTCCCTCACTTGCTGGATGAGACAGAGGTGTGGGGTCAGGTCTGGGGTGCTATGGTGTCCTGGAGCTTTTACAAACTGTGTGCAGTCTAGCAGGAGCAGGGATGGAAAGGGGGAAGCCTCAAGTTCAGAAGGTATCAGCCATCCCTCCACTGTTTAACAGGAATTGTATTAGTCAGCTTCCAAGCCAGGAGTATGTGTTTGCTCTAATGAAACCCCATGCTCCTGTTAATAAGATTACAATGGGATGTTCAATTAGGCTCCTGAGAATGGGGACCACAAGCCTCTTTGGCAGCTGATCTAGCTGGCAAATCAGAGGGGAAGTAATTGTCTTAGCTAACAAGACTGAAAATTAGATTTGTTTTGTTTTTCCTTCTAATGAGCAAACTGAGGGCTCAGAAGGCACCACTGTCATGGGCCAAAGGTGGCAAGGCTGCTGACTGGCAATCCACACACCAGATCTGAACTAGTCCCTAGTGGGTGAGAAGCATCCTGCTCAGACATGGGCAGCCCAACAAAAACACATCTCCTGAAACACAGAATGTTGCAGAGGTTCCACACACTGCCCAAAAGGTCCCAAGGCCAGCACAAGCATCCTTCCTGCAGGGAGATGTCAGTCTGGTCTCAATAAACAGGCTTGTTTGTGGGAGAGCAGGGAGCACGGGGAAAGGGCTCACAGGAAACTGGCATGAAGGAGCTCAGAGACAGTGGTGAGTAACAGAGAAGTGTTGCTCAGCTGGCAGGCAGTGTAGGACAGAGGGATGAAGGCTGCCTTACCCCTTCAGTTGCATGCCCAGGAGTTCTGAGTCCCTCTCTGGGCAATGTAGTCCATGTTAACCACCTTGGCAAGGGAATTAGTTACCCAGGGAAACCAGCAGTGGGGATTACAGCCCCACATGTACCAGGTTGGTTTTGTCTGGGGGAACTAACCTGTATTCATTCTGTCCTCTGGTGACACTGCAGCTGTCAGCTGTCCCCCCAACAGCCACTATGAGAGCTGTGTGTCCCTGTGCCAGCCCCGGTGTGCTGCCATCAGGCTGAAGAGTGACTGCAGCCACTACTGCGTGGAGGGATGCCAGTGTGACCCTGGCTATGTCCTCAATGGCAAGAGCTGCATCCTGCCTCACAATTGTGGCTGTTACTCCGATGGCAAATACTATGAGGTATGCCACTCATGTCCTTCTCAGGGCTTTCTCCTACTCTCTTTCTGACCTTGTGCCCTGAGCAGGGATGGCAGTCAGGCTGGGCCAGTACTGGGTGTTGCATGGAATCTATTTGCTAGGGTGATACCTTCAATCAGAGGCAGTGCTTCACAGAGTCTGGAGGGAGAGGTCCTCTCCTTCATCGTGACGTGTCCGGTCTGCCAGTGCATGGCTATGCTCAGGGATTGCTCTGAAGTGTGGTGTTTATTCAGTAAGCATGAGAAGGGAGGAACAAAGGGCAAAAAGGGCAGGGGTGCATTGAGTTGAGGCAGAGAAACCATCATAGAATGGCCCAGGTTGGAAGAGACCTCAGAGATCATCTAGTTCCAACCCCCCTGCCATGGGCAGGGATGCCAATCACTAGCCCAGGTCACCCAGGGCTGCATCCAGCCTGGCCTTGAACACTGCCAGGGATGGAGCAGCCACAACCTCTCTGGGCAACCTGTGCCAGTGCCTAACCACTCTCTGGGGAAAGAATGCATCTAAACTCCTCTTCCACCTCTCTAAATACAGGAAAATCACTCATTTGAGTGACTCATCATTATCCTCAGTTCCTTATATTAGAAGAAATCAGCTCCTGCTTCTAGTAATAAAATCATTGCGAAAGAAAGGTGAAGCAGACTCTGTAGTGATGCCCTAGCCATGGCCTGTGGAGTGTTTGCTGGAGCCAACCTGTCCTGCAGGGTCCCAAGTCCTCCTCTTAGCTGCAGAGCATATTGCTACCCCTCCCAGGGGAGAATTCCTTGTGTCAGGACCAGGGTCCAGCTCTGATGTAACTACCAGCATGCACTCAGGTCAGGCTGATTACATATCAGGGCACCACTCCCACACATCTCATTTCCAGCCCCAGAGTCTCACATGGGTGCTCTTTTGGAACTCTGGTCTGAGGAAGGCCAGCAGAGAGCAAGGAAGCCTTGATCTGAGGGCCCATGGGAATTATATCTCCTAGAGGAGTGGAAAAGTGGAGTTGGTAAGACTCTGCATAAGGTGTTTCTGCCATGGTGTCTCCCATAAGGAGCCAGTATTGGCACCCTAGCAGAGGAATCAGTGGCCAGCAGGGTGCAAGAAAGAGGCCAAGGAGATATTTAGCATGCTGTGAGTTTTGTGTGAGAGGCAAGGGAGGTTGTGGTGCCAGTAGAAACACACAACTGCCTTGTGCCCATGGGTAGCAGAGATGTTGCAAGGTAGATGCAAGCTGCAAGTGTGTTCTTTGTGCCTTTTTGTCTCTCCTCCTTGCCTGCCCTTGATTACCATGCAGCAGAATGGCATAAATCTTGACCCAAGTGCCCACNGCTGACTCCCTCTTTCAGCCTAAGCAGCTCTTCTGGAACGGAGACTGCACGCGGCGGTGCCGCTGCTTCCGCCGCAACCTGATCCAGTGCGACCCGCGGCACTGCAAGTCGGACGAGGAGTGTGCGCTGCGCAATGGCATCCGCGGCTGCTTCAGCACCAGGAGCTCCTTCTGCCTGGCAGCGGGAGGCGGGGTCTTCCGCACCTTCGACGGAGCCTTCCTCCGCTTCCCTGCCAACTGTGCCTTCGTCCTCTCTACCATCTGCCAGAAGCTGCCCGACTTCTCCTTCCAGCTCATCATCAACTTCGACAAGTGGTCCTCACCCAACCTCACCATCATCTCCCCTGTGTACTTCTACATCAACGAGGAGCAGATCCTCATCAGTGACAGGAATACTGTCAAGGTAAGGTCTCATGTGGGGCATCTGTTCCCTCCAGGCAGCCATGGAAGGCTCTGTTGGTGGCTTTGCATCCTGATTGAGGTAGTTCTAGGGGTAAAGGATGTGGCTATCATCTCTCAGGCTTTGCTGAGGGATGGCAGGAGGAAAGACCATCCACAGCCTGGTAGTTTGTCATTGCCTGCCTGGCCACCTCTTGGTCGCACGAGTGAACATGTCCTTTTCAGCAGAGGGGTACAGAGAGCTGTGGTGTTGCTTGGTCTTTGAAAGGCATCATCTGTGTCTTGTTCTGGTGAGCCCTGAGTCCCAAGCTAGAGCCTTTGCATGTGAGCAGGCTTCCCTTTGAGGTGCAGCCTTGTGTGGGCTCAGGAGATCCATTGGGATGGATGGAGAAGGGTATGTCAGACCCTGCCAAAGACAAAGTGATGTGTTTTCATGGCTAGGGTAGAGGGGAGGCAGTCATGGAGCTGTTTGTGGGTGACTCACATCCATAGGCTGAGGGTGTGCGTGGACGTCAGCCTCGTGTCCTCTCATGTGCCAGGTGAACGGCAGCCACGTGAGCATCCCTTTTGTCACGGGGCTTTCCACAAAGATCTTCAGCCAGGAGGGCTTCCTGGTCATCGACTCCAGCCCTGACATCCAGATCCGCTACAACGGCTTCAACGTCATCAAGATCTCCATCGGGGAGCGGCTGCAGAACAAGGTGTGTGGCCTCTGCGGCAACTTCAACGGCGACCAGACAGACGACTACGCGACGCTGCGAGGCAAGCCAGCGGTCAGCAGTGTGGTGTTGGCACAGAGCTGGAAGACCAACGGCATGCAGAAGAGGTGAGAGGTCAGATGACCCTTCCCTGTAGGGGGCAGTGAGGGCTGGTCATGACAGGAGCCCCCCCGTGACGTGTCCGGTGCCCACAGCTGCAACGAGCTGCAGTACTCGCAGTATGCTGCCTCCTGCGACAACGTCCAGATCCAGGAGCTGCAGAGCGACAGCTACTGCCTGAAGCTGACGGATATGAAAGGCTTCTTCCAGCCCTGCTATGGCCTTCTGGACCCCCTGCCCTTTTATGAGTCCTGCTTTCTGGATGGCTGCTACAACCACAAGAAGATCCAGCTGTGTGGATCACTGGCTGCCTACGGCGAGGCATGCCGCACCTTTGGCATCCTGGGCACCGAGTGGATTGAGAAGGAGAATTGCTGTAAGAGAGCTTGTCAAGGGGAGCTGTGTCCCATCAGGGCTGCAACCAGTGGGAGAAGGGCTGTGGGGGAAAAGGCAGCCCTTGGTGGTTGCATCTGCCCTGCTGTCTGAGGGTAAAGATCATGTTTGTGCTCCGTCTTGTGCTCTTTAGCAGGAGTGGTGGAAGATCCCTGCGTGGGTGCTGACTGCCCCAACCGCACCTGTGAGCTGGACAATGGCGGGGAGCTGTGTGGCTGCATCGAGCCCCCACCCTATGGGAACAGTGAGTCTGCTGGTCACAGGGTCAGCACTGAGTGCCATGGGTGCATGTTAGGCTATTGTACCACCTGGGCTTTGGGAAGGGAGGTGTTGAGGGCCAGGACCTCTGCTGAGATGGAGTTTTGCAGCCATCTGTGGTTCAGGATGGGAGCAAGGAGCAGGTTTTCTGTAACACGTTATGGACATCTCTGGCTCGGGAGCACTTTGAGCAGCAGGCATGTCAGATGGACAGAGTGTGCTGCAGGAGATCATCCCAGCCCATTTCTGGCAGTGGGGAGGAGGGCCAGGCAGGCTGGCAGCCTGGGTGTGCAGTGCTATCTGTGGTGATCTGAGGCTGTCTTGTCTTCTCTGCTAGCCACCCATGACATCATTGATGCGGAGGTGACCTGCAAAGCTGCCCAAATGGAGGTGTCCATTTCGAAGTGCAAGCTGTTCCAGCTGGGCTTTGAGCGTGAGGGAGTGCGAGTCAACGACCGCCACTGCCCTGGCATTGAAGGAGAGGACTTCATCTCCTTCCAGATCAACAACACCAAAGGCAACTGTGGCAACTTGGTGCAGGTGAGCTGGGACGTGAGGCACACAGGGCTGGGAGAGGAGATGAGTGACACTGGAGTGGGGCTCTGGGAGAGCAGGGACAGGTCTTGTAGACTAGATGTCTAGCAGTTCCCAGTCCTGCTGTACTCTACCCTTTTTGGACAGAGGTGATGGAAAGGCAACAGGGTTTAGTGTCTGAGGTGTTTATTAGGAGCAGGAGCATAGAGATGACCAATGTCAAGCAATGCCCCACCTTCCTTCTGCAGTCAAACAGCACACACATAGTGTACAAGAACACGGTGTGGATCGAGAGCGCGAACAACACAGGCAACATCATCACCCGGGACAGGACCATCAACGTGGAGTTTTCCTGTGCTTATGAGCTGGACATTAAGATCTCCTTGGATTCAGTTGTGCGGCCAATGCTCAGGTAGGAGCTGGGGTAAGCTGTGTGGTCTCTCCCATTGCACAGGAGCAAGGCACTGAGTTGAGGCTTTGTAGCCTTTCCTCTGTTTGAGGCAATTTTTTCCTCATTAGTGTGATTAACCTGACGGTGCCGACGCAGGAAGGGAGCTTCACAACCAAGATGGCCCTGTACAAGAATTCATCCTACAAGCACCCTTACCGGCAGGGCGAGGTGGTGCTCACCACCCGGGATGTGCTCTATGTGGGAGTCTTTGTCGTGGGGGCTGATTCCAACCACTTGATCCTGATGCTGAACAAGTGCTACGCAACCCCCTCCCGGGACAGCAATGACAAGCTGCGCTACTTCATCATCGAGGGAGGGTGAGTGACCACAGGCCAGCTGGCCCAGTGTGCCCTCTTGTTTGTCATCATGTTGTCAGCTGGAGAGGGGCATCTTTCTGACCAAGATCTGGAAAGGGTGGGGAACAGGGCAGCTTGTGGTGTTAATGCAGGAGCCAGTTCATTTAGCATAGAGGTAGTTGGAAGCCCTGCGTGCAACCAAGTCTCAGCCATGGAGAGTTTCAGCCTTCCTTGTGACACTGATGCCATGGGTGGTGGGGCATCTGTAGGAGATGAGGGGGTATGGCAGAGACATCTCTACAAGTACCTGAAAGGAGGCTGTAGTGAGATGGGGTAGGTCTCTTCTCCCAGCTTATCAGTGAGAGAACAAGAGAAAATGGCCTCAAGTTGCACTAGCAGAGGTTTAGATTGGATGTTAGGAAAATTTTCTTCACTGAAAGGGTTGTTAATCATTGGTCCATGCTGCCCAGGGAGGTGCTGGAGTCACCATCCCTGGAGGGGTTTAATAAACCTATACATGTGGTACTTAGGGCCACGGTTTAGTGGCATGAAGGTGACAGGTAGATGATTGGACTTGGTGATCTTAGGGATCCCTTCCAATTTTAACAATTCTGTGATCTTGGGAAGCAGAAATACAAAGAAATTGGAAGTGCCAGGGAGAGGCCATGTTACAGAAGCAGGGCACAATGCAGGTCCAGAGGGGCAGGCACAGTGGGATCTAAGTATGCTGCTGCAGGACCCATGTGGAGGGTCCTGGGAGGGTCCTGGTTGTGGGAGTAAGCATAGGTGCTTTGTGCAGGTGCCAAAACATGAAGGACAACACCATTGGCATTGAGGAGAACGGGGTGTCATTGACCTGTCGCTTCCATGTCACTGTCTTCAAGTTCATTGGGGATTATGATGAGGTTCACCTCCACTGCGCTGTCTCCCTCTGTGATTCAGAGAAGTACTCCTGCAAAATAGTAAGTGGTGGATGGGTCACTTGCTTCAAAGGGCTCCAGTGGAGCACAGGGAGCCAGGCTGAGCCAGCAGCAGGGAGATGGGCAGAGATCCTAGAATCCTAGAATGGTTTGGGTTGGAAGGGACCTCTGGAGCTCATCTAGTCCAACCCCCCTGCAGTGGCCAGGGACATCCCCAACTAGAGCAGCTTGCCCAGAGCCCTGGCAAGCCTCACCTGCAATGCCTCCAGGGATGGGAACTCAACCACCTCCCTGGGCAACCTGGGCCAGTGTTCCACCACCCTCGTGGGGAGGAACTTCTTTCTAATGTCCAGTTTAAATCTACTCTTCTCCAATTTAAAACCATTGCCCCTTGTCCTTTCCCTCCAGGCCTTTGCAAACAGGCCCTCTGCAGCCTGCTTGGGAGTTCCCTTTAGGTCCTGGAAGGTCACTCGTAGGTCTCCCCTGAAGCCTTCTCTTGTCCAGGCTGAACAATGCCAGCTCCCTCAGCCTGTCCTCAGAGCAGAGGTGTTGCAGCCCCTGAGCATTCTCGTGGCCTCCTCTGCACCTGCTCCAGCAGCTCCATGGCCTTTGTGTGTTGAGGGCTCCAGAACTGGACCCAGTATTGCAGAGGAGGTGTGAGCAGAGCAGAGTGCAGTGGCAGAATCACCTCTCTGGCTCTGCTGGCCACGCTTCTCTTGCTGCAGCCCAGGATGCCATTGTGCTTCTGGGCTGCCAGCGTGCACTGTTTGCTCATGGCCAGCTTCTCAGCCACCAGCACCCCAAGTCCTTTTCTGCAGGGCTGCTCTCTAGCATCTCATCCCCAGCCTGGATTGATAGTGGGCATTGTTCTGATCCAGGTGCAGGACCCTGCACTTGGTCTTGTTGAAGCCACATCATCAGATGTAGCCTTGATGGCAAGGCTGGAAGAGTTATGTGTCTCCCCAGGCACTGGGAGGGGAGCTCTGCTGGGGGAAGGTCACCTCAGGCTCTGTGCTCTCTGAGCCTGGTTGCAGGATGCCTTTGGGAGCCAGGCTGACTGGAGGGAGGGGTGTGGAGGGTGCCTGGGCAGGGGCTGAGAGTGACAGAGGTGGCATTTATCCCTGTGTAGAACTGCCCTCAGCACACAAGGATGGCCAGTGTGTTCGCTGAGGAGACCAAGGAGCAGATCCTCTCTGTGGGACCTATTAGGAGGAAACGTAAGTGTGTGTGAGCCTAAGGAAGGCTCTGGGGATCTGTCTGCCAACTGGATTGAGCCTGATGGTGTGCCACAGAGCAGTGCCTGGGTGCAACAGGATCCTGGGGTGCTGGGGAAAGGGAGTGTGTGTCCTTTGGGACTGTTCCTTTGAGCAGGAATTGGGACAAGCACAAGAAAATGCTTGGGGTGAGTTGTTGCTCCTGGGGGGTGAGGGCAGAGGGCATGTGGGTGCAGGTGTGGGCCATGTGAGAAGTTCACCTTGCTCAGGGATCCTAGGGATCTGTGGGTGGTTGCACAGGAGACAACACCATGGTAGGGTGGGTGGTGGAAGCTGGGGTGGTGCAGGGTGCTCTGTTTCTGGCCATGTGCTTCTGTGCTCCTCTTTGTTGTCCTGAAAGGCCCTTGGAAGGTTGTGAGCACCAGACTAGGTGCTGCCTTGGGCTCATGAGGGGATGATGAGAGCCTAGCTGGGTCCTAGCATCATCCTCTTGCTGTGTGTGATATGAGGATGTGCCTGGCAGGTGATAAGCTTGCCCTTGTGGATCCTGCTGTTGTAGCAGGGAGTATGGGGTTGGGGGTATTAGGGGGGCTGAGGGTCTGGGAGCATTGCTCAGGTGTTCTCCTTTCCTTTATATATCCAGGATCAGACTGGTGTGAGGACAATGGAGGCTGTGAGCAGATCTGCACGAGCCAGGTGGATGGACCCTTGTGCAGCTGTGTGACAGGGACACTGCAAGGGGATGGCAAGAGCTGCAGGGGCAAGTACCAGGGATGGTGCAGGAGGAGTTTGGAGTGGGTGTAGCAGGGGAATTCTGTACCAGTGCCAAGAAGTGATGGGCAAGCTGACTGGAATATGAGCTGTGACACAGGTAGAAGGGAGCTGGAGGGCAGGGAGCTGGATGTGTGCTGTTCCCAGGGGATGGAGGTAGCTGGTGGCAAGGTGTCTGGGAGGTGGCAGACTTCAAAGAGCTGGCAAGCAGGCAGTTGCAAGGGTGGTGGTAGTGTGGGGCAGTTTCTGGGTAGAGCAGAAGCCATGGGTATTTTGTGGAGGTTTGTAGGATGCGGGGGGGTGTCCAGCAATGAGATGGAGCATCCATGAGGGTGTGGGACTGGTGCCATCTGGGGATGCTTGGGGTGTCCGAGAGGGGAGGGAGGAGTCTGTTGTGCACATGTGCCAGGATCTCAGCTCACATCAAGTCTTGCCATTGTGTTGACAGCCTCGAGCTCTTCAGGAGAGCACTGCACCCACACAAGCCTTCTGGTGGCAG
Source organism: Bucco capensis (assembly GCA_013396975.1). Taxonomy (NCBI): domain Eukaryota; kingdom Metazoa; phylum Chordata; class Aves; order Piciformes; family Bucconidae; genus Bucco; species Bucco capensis. Next base: position 108,639 of record VWZO01000769.1, read on the forward strand.
CCCAGCTGTGGCTGTGTGCAGCTCTGCGGGACCTCACCTCGTAGGCATGGCTCTGCAGCCCAGCCAAGTACTGTTCTCATGTCAGCCTGAGTCTTTGTAGGGTAGGAGACAGCACCCCCACAGTGGCCAAGCTGCCACCGATCTGTCCTGCTGCATGGAGCAAGAGAGGGACTGGACATGGATGAGGAGGAGGACCTGGCCATGGATGTGGCACAGAGCAGGCACAGCGACAACAAGGCACAGCTAGATGCTTCTTGGCATCAACGTGGGACTTGGGGCTTTCTTTGCAGGTTTCTGACCTCAGTGTGGGACCTGAGATGTGGGCTTCTTTCAGGTTTGTGTCACTGATGTGGGACTTGAGGGGTTGGGGGTTTTGTTTTGACAGCTTTTTCCCAGGCTTTCCCTTGTAGCATGCACTGTAAGCAGCCTGCACCCACTTTGGGAGCCTGTGCTGTATTCCCACATGGATGGCTGCAGGTCTCCCTGGTCCTCAGCAGCTGCTGGTGCTGTCCCACAAGTGCATGGACTCGGTCAGAGGTAGGTGTTGCAGCACAGGTCATGCATCATCATCATCATCATCATCCTTCTCAAGGATTGTGGCACCTCAGGAATGTGTTCCCCTCTGCTTCTCTGGAGCAGAGGTGTTGCTGAGGTGTGTGGCCATGGGTTCAGTTTGTCCCTGGGGGTCTGGGAAGCTTGCTGGTGTGCTGTGGTGATGACAAAGCAGTCCCTATGTTTGGAAAAAGATGTTTTCTGGCAGGCAGGAGCAAAAGCCAAAGAAACAAGGGATGGAATTCCCACCCATGTTTGTGTGTTGTGCCCTGGCAGAGGTTTTTTTTGAGGGTGACAGCATGGTTAGGGCAGCATCAGGGTCCAGAGTGGCCTTGGGGTGCAGGTGGGTGTTGAGGGGGTGGGGAGCTGTCTGTGTTGGTGTCCTGTCTCGTGTTTGTACTCTGTGAAATGGCTGTGTGGGAATAAAAAGTGTTGTAATCCTTGGTAAATGCTGTGCTCCTGTGGGATGGTGGGGGAGGCAGCTGGGGCTGGGAGGATACTGTGGGGCTAGAGAGGGTTCCCAGGCCTTTTGTAGGAGATAACTTCTTGTTGCAAGTACTCGGTGAGCCAACTAGGAGAGACAACCTTGTAGATTTGGAGGAGAAGGACTTGTGGGGGCTGCAGTGGGAAGTGGCTGTCCTGGCCACTGAGTTCATGAAATGGTTGAGTTAGGATGCAAACCTCCAGGGGAGGTTTAGATTAGATAAAAGGAAGAATTTCTTTATTGCAAGGGCTGTTAAGTCTTGGCCCAGGCTGCCCAGGGAGGTGCTGGAGTCACCATCCCTGGAGGGGGTTAAGAAACATCAAGATGCTCTCCTTAGGGCCATGGGTTAGCTTGGACTTGATGATCTTGGAGGTCTTAATGATTCTGTGATTGTGTGATAGTGTTTGCCTTGAGTGGGGCAAGGGGGCACTGTTAATTTTGGGGGGGGGGTTCATGTCTTTGGTAGGCAGTGCATTGCTGCAGCAGCATCAGGGTCCCTAAGGGGGATTGGCACTGGTAGGAAACAGCAATGCCTGGAGCTGCTGCTGGCTGTAGAGGTGTCCTGGGTAGTGCAGCTGTTGGTGTGCTAGTGGTGCTGGTGGGGTTGGCTGTTTGTTTGTGTTGCTGTGGGTGTTTCTGGGTGGGAACTGCTCTGGCAGCTGTGGCTGTGGGCGGGCATGCTGTTGTTGCTGAGGCTATTACAGGGCAGGTGAAGTGGGTCAGGTGGCAGTGTCCAGGTTGTGTCCAGGTGGCTGGGACAGTTGTCTCACCGTTGGAGTTGAGGTTAGTGCCAGTGGTGTTGGTGGCAGGGCTGTAGCAGTGTCTCTTGGTGATTTTGGTGTCAGATTGTTGCTGGTAGTGATGCTCTAACTGATGGAGGAGAGGTTTTGGTCACTTGTAGTAGTGGCAGTGTGTCCCAAGCTCTTATAGCTGGCTGTGGGGTTTGCAGAGGTGGCAGCAGCAGTGTCTGTGTCAGCTGTGCTGGTGTAGGTGGCCCTGCTGCTGTTGCTGTGAGTGTCTGCAGGTTGCTGCTGGTGCCTGTGTAGGTGTTTGTGTAGCTCTTGCCATGCCTGCTGTGTTGGCAGTGATGTTAGGGTTGGGGTTGGTGTCTGTTAGAGGTTGTGGGGGGTGGGTTCTTGTGGTCTAGGGCCAAGTAAAGAGTGTTGTGAGGTTGTGGTGCTGTGGTCAGTGAGGGGTGGGGATGTGTGGCTGTTGGGAGCCTCATGTATCCTGCTGTGCTGGCTGTCTTTAGTGGAAGTTGGGAGCTAAAGTGGATGAGGATGATGTTGATGAGTGGCTGTAGGTCTTTCCTCCTTTAGAGGCTTCAAGGGACTGTCTGTGTTGGCAGTGATGGTGAAGGAGTGCCAGCTGCAGTGGAGGCACCTAACTCTGCTGGAGCTGGGGATGGAGGGGAGCCAATTGGCTTTTGGGATGTGGTGAAGTAAGTGTGTTGCTGTTGCTCCTGAGAACTGTCTGCCTGCCTCTGTTTGTTTGTTTCCTTCTTGGGGCTGTCTGTTTGTCTGTCTACTGATCTCATCTGACCTCATTCATGTTTAGAAATATGTGAAGGGTGAGTGTNTGTCTAAGCTATCTGGCTAATCTCTCATCTGTCTACCATCTACTTATCTCTCTATCTAATCTATCACCTATCTGTCTGTCATAACTGACTGCCTCAGTGATAGTGTTGGTGAGGGAGGGGGTGATGGCCCTGATGAGTGGGGCTGCTGTGTGTCTTTGTTGCTGTGAGCTCAGGCTGTTGTTGAGGAGGGGGAGGAGGAAGGGTGCTTGGTGTCACTTACTTTATTGGTGTCTATTGCTGTTAATTTCTTTATTGATGGGACCCACAAGTGAGTCAGAGGTAGTGGTGGCAGACTGTGCCCAGGAGCAGCTGTCCAGGTGATGCAGCTGGAGCCCTGGAAGCATAACAAGTCCTTGGTTCTTCAGGATGAGGAGGCTGTGATCTCCCCAGCCTCCTATCCCCCTGTCCTGGGCAGAAGGGTTGCCCACGGAGCCCTTTGTCCTCCAGAGCTCCGCTGGTGGAAGGGAAGGAGCCAGGAAGCTCTCCCCAGCCTCCCACCCCCATCCCAAGCAGGAGGGGTGCCCCAGGAGCCCCTGGTTCTCTGGAGGCCCAGGGGAGGGAGCTGGGAGGCTAAGCCCAGTCTCATTCTCCCCTGGCTTGGGCAGCAAAGCTGCTCTGCTCCCTTGGGGCTGCTTCTTACCTTGGAGTGGTAAGCCAGTGTGGCTGGGCCCTGCTCAGTGCCATCACTCTGCTCCATCTCTCTTCACTGAGGTTGCTTGGTCTCAGCAGGGTAAGGTCCACAGGGCCCAGCCCACCACTCACTGCCTGTTGGCCAGCATGAGCCCACACAGATGCCTCAGCCAGGGCTGACAGACACTCGGCCTGGGAGCCAAGGCTGAGGCCAGCTTCTCAGCCCAGGTGGGCATCCCGCTGCCTCTGGCCTGGCAGAAAAAGAAGACTCCTTAAAACAAAGCCCTTCCTGGGGAACCACAACAGACTTGATGTGTCCAGCTGGCAGACTGCTCTAGAAAGAGCACAGCTGGCACCACAAGCCTGTGCATGGCATGGACTCCTCAGACAAACCCTGGGTGCTGCCTTGACCTCCCTCCTTCTCCTGCCTGTCCCCTGGGACCCAACCTCCCATCCAACATACACCCAAGCTCTCCTCATATTCCAGACAGACACAATTAGTACTCCTGAAGCCTGAGGAGGGTGGCAGCTCTCAGCTGAGATGCCTGCCTCTCTGCCTCCCTCTTGCAGTATGCTACACTTCTCTACAGCAACCAGGACCACACCAAGAGGTGACCTTTCCAAACACTACCTCCCTAGACAGACATTTCTTCTACACAGTAGGTCACTTAGGGCTACATTTCAGATCTGGGTTGTACACAGTTCATCCTGCTTTGCTTTGCTGGCATGCATTGCTTCTGCTACACCACAACTGACTAATAAACTGCCATTCTCTCAACCCACCAGTCTCCTCACTTCCTTTTACCTTGTTGACTCTAGCCCCTATCCTGCCAGCTTGGTTTATGCCTCAACATCTGGCTCCTCCCCTGAGCCATCTATTCAGCATCCCACCTACCTACACAGCCTTCCTAGGTCATGCTGTGCCACTTTGGGACCAAGGTCAATGAGCTAGTGTTGAGTTGCACATCCCAGATGCACTCTCTTCCTGCAAGCTCCTGAGCAGGATGCACACACCAGTACATCTAGGCCAAGGGGACCAGAATCCCATTTCACTGGACACAAGGATTACACTCTCATCTACTCAGAGACCCCCATGCTCTGCAACACCACACTTCAGAGCAGATGGTGGCACTCCTGGTCCAGAAAGACTCTCTGCACAGCATATCCCCTTGCATCCTGCTATGCTCTGGTTCCTCCCTTACCCACCTTCGGCTGCAGCTCCGAGCTATCCCTATGCATGCCCTAGCCAGGTACCAGGATTGGCATCTCCTTCCTTGGGAAGAGGTCTGGAAGTAACAATGCTCAGCCTCTCCCGGCTGCTCTTCCGCATGTGCAATCTCTCACCACTCTCATCATTAGCAATTTCCTCCTTGCATCTAGTCCACCTCAGGCTCTCTTTTCCTTCACAACCATAAACCCTCAACCTATTACTACCAACCCTGCTCAAAAGTCTGTCTCCACCTTCCTTACAAGCCCACTTTCCCTGTTAAAAGCTCACCATAAGGTCTCCCCAGAGCCTTCTCTTGGGGCTGAGCAACGTCGAGTCTCTCTCCACCTGTCTTCATAGGACAAGTATTCCATCCCTTGGACAGTTTCTGTGGTAGTCTTCTGGACCCACTCCCATAGATCTGCATCAAGAGGTTCCAGAACTGGATGAGGTGTTCCCGATAGGATCTTGAGGGGCAGAATCACCTCCCTCAACCCGCCAGACACACTGGTCTTTCTGGGAGTATCCGGCAGCACACCCCATGGCGTGACCCTGGTGCTGCTTCTTCCCAGCCCCAAATATCCTTGCGGATGTCCTTGCAGCCAAGCGAGGGGAGGCTCCGAGGCTACTGGCTCCAAGGATACTCGCAAGCCCCGAGGCTGAAGTGCAAGGCAGCCTCGCTGAGCCCCTGCCCCAAGCCGGAGGCACCTCTCTGCCTACCCGCGCGTCGCTACTTACTGCATCGGCTGCAGATTCGCCACGGCCGCTGCGTTCCCTCCGGCCGCGCCAGCAGGGACCACAACCGGTAGCGGTACCGGTACAGCGCTTGTCCCAATGTCCGCCGCTCCGCTCCCTGCGCGCACCGCACCCCGCGGGGCTCCCCGTGCTTACGGACGCTCCGGCTGGCCGCACGCCGGGGACAGGACACCCTCTCGGACC
>VWZO01000771.1:0-91336 GCA_013396975.1 Bucco capensis
ATTTTCAGACTGTGCCTGTATTTTGCTTAACACTTGTGCAATTTGTTAATGGAGTAATGTCAGCATGATTGGCTGCAGATGTCCCAGCTGATGGAAGCATTGGCTCTGCACAATTCCTTTCAGGTTGCTAATTGGTTGATTAATTAGCTGGTGGAGCATCTGACTTCCCACTTTTGTGGCAGGATCTGGTGGAATATCAAGTCACTTGACAGTGAGGAGAGGAAGAAGCATGTGAGATGCCATGCATACCACAGGCAGCACATGCATTTTTTAAGCAGCAAAATAAACATTTGGGGTCTGATCACTGCAGTATAATTAAATGCAGGAAAAGGAAAAGAAACACAGCTGCCACCTCCTTGCTTCACTGCTCACAACAAGTTTAGGGGGGGGGCAGGCCAGCTTTTGGGAAAGATTCAGCAGGTCTGAGGTCAAGTGCGAAGTACTAGAAACTGGAGCCAGAATCAGTACTTCGAGGAGCCTATAAGAAGGATGGGGACAGACTTTGTAGCAGGGCCTGTTGCAACAGGACAAGATGTGATGGTTTTAAATGGAAAGAGAGAGGTTTAGACTAGATAGAAGGAAGAAATTTTTTACACTGAGGGTGGTGAAACACTGGCCCAGGTTCCCCAGAGAGATCACTGGAACCATTCCAGGTCAGGTTGTTTGGGGCTCTGAGCTACCTGATTTAGTTGAAGATGTCCCTGCCCTGCAGGGGTTTAGACTAGATGACTTTTAATGGTCCTTTTCAACCCAAACCAGTCTATGATTCTATTCTTTGATTCTCAGTCATGCTCAGCCTCCTCCTCTTGCTTATTTGCAGAAAAAGAGATCATCCCTCCAAGTACTTGTTCAGCACAGAGGCTTTGTACTGGTGCAGTGGGAGAGCACCCTGGCCTTTGGCAGAGCTGCTGGGAAGGATCTTTGCCCTTGTCCTGCCTTCTGCAAAATGGCATTTACTGGTGGCTTCTGGCTGCAGGGCAAGGCAGCAGCTTGCTTAAATAAAGATATTTGCTCAGAGGAAGCTTATTAATTCTCACTCAGTGCCAGGAGCAGCAGAGAAATGGCATGACGAAGAAGTTCAAGCACTGGGGAAATAGAGTCAGAAGTTAAAAAAAAAAACAGAAATCCTAAATCCCAAGGCATATCCTGTCCTTAATCACCACACACTCAACTCCCACCACACTGCTGCTTTTTCATTACTGGAGGCAACTGAGGTTTTAGTTGTTTGTCCTTAGCAGAGCTCCTGGTCCCTGGAAGCAGGTGGACCCTCAGGTAGCTGCATCTTTGATGGCAGAACAGGTTTGATCTCCAGCTCAGTCCCAGATAAAACTTGCTTTTATACTATTATGCTTCAGAGATGTTCAGTGTTTTGTAGTGGATGTGTGCCAGGCTGTGCAAGTGCCTGGAGGAAGGCATGGTGCTTAACACTTCCATGAGCCACCATTTGCTCCTGATGCCACCATGGAGGTGATGGACCCCATCCTGCACACACTTTTTGCTCCCAAAAAGGTTTTCTTTGGCACCTGGCATAGTGGTGCATGGCAATGACTGCTCATGCCCTCTGCTGGTTGGATTCCTGTGAGTTTGAGGGATTTTCTGCAATGATCTTTTTATAGGAACAAATGCATTTATTCCAGCCCTGCAAAAAGGCTGAGATTTTAGAGGAGCTGGGTGCACTCCTGAAGGAAAGATGCAAGACAGGCTTGTAAGAGTTCTAGCAGATAGGGACACACGTTTCTCTTTTCTGAAGACATCCCACACCAATGTGGCTCTCCATCAGATGGGCCTGAGCACCAAACCAGGGGACTGGAAGAGGACAGGGCAAGATTCCAGCTGGGGAAAACTGTGGACTACCATGGTTTAACAGTGTGTGGGACAAGAGATGCTATTGCATGTTGGCAATGCCCAAGCCCCAAACTCAGAGCAGGAGAGTGGGATTGAATCAACAGGGCTTGTGCTGCATTTATCTGAACCTACTGTGCAAAAAATGGGAGTTTAGAATCATAGAATCATAGACTGGTTTGGGTTGGAAGGGACCTCTGGAGCTCATCTAGTCCAACCCCCCTGCAGTGGCCAGGGACATCCCCAACTAGAGCAGCTTGCCCAGAGCCCTGGCAAGCCTCACCTGCAATGCCTCCAGGGATGGGAACTCAACCACCTCCCTGGGCAACCTGGGCCAGTGTTCCACCACCCTCACAGTGAGGAACTTCTTCCTAAGCTTGATCCCATGGGATGCTGTAGTTCCAGACCTTGAGGGTGGAAAGCTGTGCTTTAGCAGTGTGTATTGTGGTGAACAACAGGAAAAGCCTGGACCTGTGGGAGAAACAAACCTCTACACAGATATATCTTACACTCCTTGCTGCAAAACCCTGAACTGCTTGAGCACCTCCCACCAACCATATAGGGAAGGACAAACACTGTTAACCCATTGTACAGGCTCAAACCTCTGTGTTTGCCTTCATGTAACACTCTTCATGGAAACCATGACCTAAAACAAGCAAGCACTGGGTATTTCTGTCACTCTTGAGATAGAAATCAGAATGATTTCAAGGTGATTTCCATGATTTCAATGAATGATTTCAATGTCTTCCAAGGTGGTTGTCACACCATGATCTCACTGTCCCCACTTGCAATCATCCACCAGATCAAGCATTGCAGCTCTTCCAAGCATTTTGCTTTGCCTAAACCCAAGCTGGAGCAAAGAGCAGGGCCACTTTTTGGAGCAGCTGAGCTGCATCTGCTGAGCAGGCAGGCGAGCAGCTGGTGGCATGGCTGCGGGAAGCCATGGGGTGGCAGCGGCAGGGTGGCTGCTGCTGCAGGAGCCAAGGGGCTGACTCATGGCTGCTGAGCCCTGCCAGCACCACTGGCTCCTGCTGACTGCAGTGCCTGAGAGAGTTCTCCGTGTTTCTCCCTCTTCCCTTTCGGCACAGGAATCATTACTCATTCCACACACAATGCCAGGTAGGGTTTATTGTGGAAGGGGCAATGACATGGAGCTGCTGGGCATGGGAATGCAATTGATTGGAACTCTGCGTTTCCTACATGACTTCAAATTGTAACAATCCCAGATATTAAGATTTTGGCACTGGGACCACTTTAGCAGGATAATTATGTGCTATGATCTAATTTTTGGGATCTGCACTGAGTGCCAAATCTCTATGGCTTTCCTGTCTCCCTCGAGAGCACTTCAAGCTGCAGGTTCCTTAACTCTCTCCTTCCCCAGCTAGCTCTGAATTTTTCTCTTCTTTATTTTCTATCTTTCTTTTGAGTCTTTTGGGAAAGCCTTTATCCAAACCTGGAAGTCAGGCTTTTATTCTAAGATCTTTGGCACTGTAGACCATGGGGAAAAAAATGAAATTAAAGTGGGACAGAGTTGGCACCTTTTGAATTTCATGCTCTACTCAATTCCAAAAGCTGATGACAGTATCAGGGGTTTATGGCTATACACACAAAAAAACCCTCTACAAGTATATCACTAATGGCTGAAGAGCTCTTTTCCTAAGTCCTTACAAGAAAAGAATAAATATGCAAGTCAGGAGAATTGCAACATCCCAGGGTTAATGTCCCCTGTGAACAAATTCCTTGTACAGTGTTTTCAGACACATGGAGAAGGGAGGTCTGCAGAGGAGACAATGCAGCTTCACTATTTTCTGCACCTTGTTTTGGATTCCTGACACTACCACACCTCCTTTCTCTCCCAGATTGCTTAAGCTGAGGCAAATTCAGCTTCAATCCAGTCCCTAACCATAGCTGCTGCCTTTGCACTTGTTTTGCTCAGTGTAAATAACTCAGCAAATACACAGCATGGACCTGAAGTGCACAGGGGAAAATGGTTCTTCTATATCCCTGCAATGTCTGCTCTCTTTCAGGCTGTGTTCACAGCCATTAATTCATGCTCTTTCAGCTAAAATTGTCCTGGATATTGTCTCTGCTGTGATTCACTCCTTCACATCCAATTTCATTCTTCTGAAGGGCTGTTTCGCTTTCTGTGACTAACAGAAGGCTTTGTGCTTACCTGCAGTAGTGGCTCTCAGCAGCAGCTGAGTGACAAGTGTTGGAGGACTCACAGCTTTCAACTGTATGTGACATCATCCTAGCAGTCAGTAAAATAATAGCTAGGAAGGCCACATTTTGGGATCACTGAAGCTGAGCATTTTGTGTTGGAATCTCAACAGAAATCAGAATTTATTTGTAAAATGTCCAGGAGCAAAGAAGAGTCCTAAAGGCATAGAGGTCTCTGGGCAGTCTGTGAGCAATTCACTAAAGACTGAGTTTCAAAAACCTACAGCAAAGAGCTCTGCCTTATTTCTCCAAACAGGCAGGTGTAGTGTGGTTTGAAATATGTGGGCTTTGACTTTAGGCATCTCAGTTTGGGACACTTTGCTTCACTTTGCCTAAAAAATACCCAATTTCTGGCAGCAATAACCCTTTTACAAGTTCCTCCATCCCTGTGTGATTGAGCAGAATAATTCCCCAGAGCAGCAGCTTTGTCTTAGCTCCATCAGCAAGCAAGCTTAGACCTTGCTCTGGGGCATGGTGGTACCTGCAGCCAAATTGCAGCAGTGTTGAGACAGTGTCTGCCTGTACTGCCTGAGCTTGCTCCAGTAAATTTATTCTCATTTCCTGATAAAACAAACCATCCCCCTCAGGCTTGCTTCTAGAATAAAAAAAACAAACAAAAAAAAGAAATCAATCAAACACTAGAAACATGTTAAAATAAACAACATGCACTGAAAATGTGTTTTCCCTTGTTTTTCTTAGTAGGAAGTCAGCAGGCTCAGCAGGGCTTTGATGTGGGGATACACATCTGATGTCAGCACTGCTGACAGACAGGCCTCAAGCAGGCTCTGGGGGAGGGTTTGAGTTCACACAAACACTCCCATGTTCATGGCATTCTCTGCAAGGCCATTTGAGTGCTCCCAACTGCCTGAGCCTGCAAACTCCACACTCCGTGGTGTCCTGGGGATGGGCTCCCACAGGCACCTCCTTGAGCTGCTGCCACAAAAATTGACATGCAAGGATTATTTTCTTTCACTTTGGTTCCTGTTCTGGCTGGAGATTAAAAAGCAAAGTGTCAACAAGCTAAATAGAAGCCCCATCCCCTCCAAGGCTCAGTAGATGCTCAGCGAAAGGTTTGATTTCACAGAGGTTTGATCTGAGCCTCTGTGAAGATCCAGGTGAATGTAAAAAAGCCCAGGAATCTACACAGACTTTTAAAACTTGTGATCTCCTGAGCAGAGTTGCAGTCACTCCTAGGAAACATCCTGCAGTCATCTAGAGTGAGCTTCAAAGCACCAAGACAGAAAGCTCTGGCTTTAGTCTGTGCTGAATGCTTCAGGCTGCACAGAGCCTGGGCTTTGCTCATCATGATGCTGAACAAGGTGCCACCCTCCTCTCAGCTCTGCTGAAAATCCTTTTCTAATAGTTGTTATCCATCTAAAGCTACTCAAGGCAGGAGTATTACTTATCATCCTGGAGTTTCAGGAGTCTCTTTGCCCCGTGGCCAGTCTCCCATCGCCTACACCACACCAACTGCCAATGGCCAAGGTCTCAAAACTCTATGGAAACACCAAAAAAAAGGGGTAAAGACATCTTAATATCAGATAAGCAGGGCTCTTCACATTTGGGTGACACTATTCTAATTAAAAGGGAAGCTTTTGTGGCTAGGCTAAGCCTAACCAACCTTTCAGCCCCAGGACTTCTAAACCAGCATCTGCTTGCACCAAGCTGTTGCTTGACCACAGTGATGGTTTCTGTTGACACCAGATGGTTTTCATATAACTCAATATTTTTGTTCTGAAATAATAACATTGCCAATTGTGAATGAATTAAATTGTCTCAACCCTCACTTTCCCACCAATTATAATGAATTATGAACCACTCTTGAATAAGAGAATCTCCCTTATTAGTTACTAGTGCCAGCTCTATATTGTTTGACTGATTTATAGATCCATAACTTATGGAATTAGAGGTGATTCTTTTTTCAGAGCTTTAACTCAAAAGTAGTTTCTTTTTCCTTTGAAATCATGTGGAAAATGAAGATGATAGATTTTCCCTCCATATATTTTCAGCCTTCTAATAACAAGTTGAATCTCACTTGCAGCTTTTTAGCCTGCACCCACACCCCACATTAACTCAGGAACTTGCCATTCCATCTCAGCTGAAAAGGGCTTTAGATCTTCTAAAATATTGACCAACCTTTACTCCTGCAGAAAGTCAATATGAGACTCAGGAACCTCTTCATAAATTTAAGCAATATGGTGATTTTTTTTCCATAGAAAGCCAAACCCATAGAAGTAGATTTTATATGAAGAACAGTTTGTCAGAGTTCTATCAGCAGAAATCATCTTGCAGGGGCTGTTACATTTGTGTTCCTAAAACACAGTTTGGTCAAATTTATTTGGGGGACAGAAAAAAAAAACCCCACTCTAACACTGACTCCTCTTTGAATAGTGCTGACACAGTTCTGAAATGATGGAAAATTTTAAGGCTATTCTTGTGCTAGGGCATTTCTATGTCTGACCTGAAGTTGAAGTGTCAGAGTCAGGATGCCTCCTCTAAAGCAGGCGTAGGATTCTCCTCAGTCCTACTGAAATTTATGGGCTCTCTCTGGTTGAGTTGAATTTGGAGGATTAATTTAGCAGGACAACGATGCCAACTCTCCTATACTTATCTGAACCTAAGGCAAGCTCTCAGATTTCTCCAGAATAAATCTGTGCTTGGAATTGTTGACCAGATTAAAAAAGAAAAGCATCCCTGTACTTCAGAAGTTATTCTGGGATTGAAAAACTCCAAGAGATTTAGAGATTAAAAAAAACCAGGTCCTTTAGTTGCTTCTCCTAAAGGCTGCTAATCTACTGGAGGAGGTGGCTATGTGAAATGTTGCTGCTGTTGGGCTGGAGTTCAGTCAGATTTTATATATGTATCTATATTTAATGTTATTTTTTCCGGTAATATCTAGTAAAATGAAACCCTGACAGTAAAGATACCTCTGCCTGGCCCACCTGCAAATGATGTCATGGAATTTCTCTGTTCCCTACGTGCTGGCCAGCCAAATGTCTCATTACGAAAAGGAGAGAGGGAAGTATTTGTTGTGAAATAACAAAAAAAAAGAAAAAAAAGAAGGGAATATTCAACAAGTCAAGCTTGCAGAAACACTTCCAGACAAGATGGGCCAGCTGGGGTCAGTTCAGTCTCCCAGGGCACAAGGCATTAGTAGTATTTTCCATGAAGAGAAAATTGGCTCTGGGTGTTCCTCCAGTACCTGTGATGCCTCCAATGTGTTTTTTTAAATCTTAGTATGAAACAGCACTAGATGTTGGAGCTCTTCAGATTGGATTATGAGAAATCAATGGCACTTTGCCTCTATTTTTCCATTTATTCCATCCTCTGGATCACATCTTCCTTGACCCAGAAGTTACCTCTTTGCTCAGAGCTTCCCTTGCTCTAAGGGATGCTCCCTCAATCACTGGTCACTGTCAGCACTGCATTCCACCCTTTGAAGGTATCAAGCACCATCTGCTTGAAGCTCTACACATGCTGGAAAGCCTTGCAGAACCCAGACTTTGCAGCCTTTCAACCTCTCTGAAGGGTTAGGACAGGTCCTGCTGCTCTGGGAGCTCTGGCTCCTGTGCTTAGCTATAGACTGGAATCCTTACTGTAGCTGGGATGCAAGCATGGGGTTGAGTCCACTCTTGGCTCCCTGACACACATGGAGAGATGCACTTCCAGAGGGCTCATCCAACTCCAAACAGCTACATTGGGATGGGTGGCAATAGCCTTGGGAGGTACCCACCTCTCTGCATGGACCACAGAGCAGTGGCAGGGGATGATCCCAAGCTTGGAGGAGTGGCTGGCACCCCAGAAGGCTGTGCTGCCATCCAGAGTGACCTGGACAGGCTAGAGACATGGGCAGGGAGAAACTTGATGACATTTAACAAGGGTAAATGTAAAGTACTGCATCTGGGAAAGAACAAGCCCATGGATCAGTACAGACTGGGAACTGATGTGTTGGAGAAGAGCCCTGGGGAAAAAGCTCTAGGAGTGCTGGTGGCTAGGAGGATGCCCATGAGGCAGCAATGTGCCCTTGTGGCCAAGAGGCCAATGGCATCCTAGGATGCATTAAGAGGAGCGTGGCCAGCANGAGCCATTGCACTGCCTAATGCACACAGCAGGTGCTGACGTTTGCTCCTGTTGAGTTCACCTCACCCATGTCCCACCAGCACCAACAGCCTGCACCACTAACACTGTCACACAGGAGGGAAAGGTACAGCTGCAAGAGACACTGGTGGGGCATAGCTTATGAGGACTTCAAAGCCAGCACAGTCACCTCTAAGGCTACATTATTAACAAGGTCCCAGAGCCCAGGATGACTTCTGCCACCCTGCCACTGCACCTTTCTCAGGCTCACATTCTCCTGCCATCTGCAGATGATTATTGCAAAGCTCCAAGTCCACTGGCTCCTGAACAGCACTGTCCAGTTATCCCAGTAGGCTAATTCCAGGCAGTGTGTGCTGTGGAGAGAAGGGAGTGCTGTTATTATTCATCCCATGAACGAAAGGTGCTCAGCTCTGGTTTGTTTTACTGGTGCAGTAACCACAGGCTAATATTATTAACTGGTCCTCAGCAGCATGCCCAAAACCCAGTCCTCTTGTGAGAGGAAAAAGGGAATAAAGCACTTGAGAATCCAATATCTTTGGTGCTAATTTTAGGCATGTATGCTGGCACGAGGAGCTTGTTTCATCCACTCAAACCTGGTGCTGTGCCACAGAGTCAGATTTACAGACTATTAGTGTCTCAAATAGCACTTCATGTGCAAGAGGCAAGGGGAAAAACACTGGATCCCTCAACTTCGTGGGGCTTGAGCTGAGTTATGCAAACAGAGTTACTTTCACTGTGGAGTTATTTACAGGTTGGCTCAGAAGAGTCTTAGTGACAGATTTAAATGAATTATTTTTTCTGCCTTTCCTTTGCTGTCTTTCCCCTTCTTCTCCCTCTAGCTATTACATGTAATTACAGGAAATCACTATATCACATCTTCAAAAAGACACAATGGAAAGCAATAGCAGAGAGATTCATTTCTTCCTTCTTTCTTATTTTTCTTGGATGGGATGAGAGGGAGTGGCAGAGCTTTTCCTAGCAGCACCTCTAAGCTCTGCTGAGATCACCCAGTGCAGACACCCCGAGCACTCCTCTCCTCTCACTCAGTACAGACAACATCTGGCAACCCTGCAACAATTACTTAGTTCTTTCTTGGCCTTTGAAACTGCTTTTAATGATTATGTGAGACATCCTATAGCCAGCAATCTAAATATGCCCTTTATTTTTTTCTTTAAGCATTAAAGAAGGAATGTAAATGGATGCCTTTTAAACCTAGGTGTTTGCTTGGATCTTATGGAGCAAACCAGTTGTTGACAGTTGTGCTTACATCTAAGCAGCAAAGTTCCAAAGCACAAGCTTCATTTGGAGCTCATCATTAACTCAGGAGAAGGGAAGATATGACCATACCTACAAACAACTCCTGTTCAAACCCAGCTCTTCTGTGTTCCAGCAGGTTTCCAGGAGGTCAGAAGAATAGCTTAACATCAGCTAAGACAGAAAAACACTTCTCTGAAAGCACAGCTGATACAGAGCTACTCTTACATCTCCCAAAGCTCCACCAGCTGCTTTTACATGTGTATGAAGTGATGACTGAAAGAAAATCTAGAACTAGATTAGTACAGAAAGAGAAGTAAGATGGTGGATATAATTAGATAAAAAGAAGGAGAGAGAAAGAAAAACATTGCTAGTTTTGGTGCCTCCAGAGAAATAAATTTGCTTTTTTAAATGGAAAAAGAAAAAAAAAAAAAGTTTCCACTGGAACCTGGGCAGAAAGTCAGAATCAAATAGATATAATTTGAGGCAGAGACCCAAACATGAGTTAACATTACTGTTCCTTTTTTTTTCTAAGTGATCCTTCTTTTTAATTTTATGTACTGTCAGGAAAACCTCTTAAATGCATAAATACTGCTGAAAGTTCAATTGGTATGAAAAATGTGGGGTTTTTTTCTTTGTGTAAGAGAGACAAGTCAAATGATAAGAGCTTGATGGAAGTTTAACTGCACAGGAGGTAAACACTGAGTGCAAACTATTAGCAGACTACATTGAATTTCATGGCCCTGCCATAGATATGTATAAAGGGAACATTAAATCAAAATTGGGCCAAATTCCTCATCCCTGTTAGTGACTCTGGGGCTGTGGATGTGTGCAC
This sequence comes from Bucco capensis, assembly GCA_013396975.1. Lineage (NCBI taxonomy): Eukaryota > Metazoa > Chordata > Aves > Piciformes > Bucconidae > Bucco > Bucco capensis. Next base: position 10,250 of record VWZO01000771.1, read on the forward strand.
AGGAGATCACATCTAGCTGTGACTCAGATGGACCCAGTGCCTCCACTCATCACAGCCATCACACTGACACTTGCCTAAGAGCTTCATGTATTTTTTACTACCATATCAATTGAGCAGCAGTGATATCACTCTTCCAAAAGCCTCTTAACCCTCCCAGCAGATACAACCACAGGGTTTTAAACACCTTTGTTAATCCTTGCTAGAGAATAATAAATCACTTGTTTGATGAAACTTTATCTTAGACTTTGACACAGACATGGCCCTGACATGAAAGGCCACAAGTGATGTGAGGGTTAAGCACAGGAAGGCAGACTGAAAATTGGACTCAATTAAATCAGATTTAGACATTTTTCTGATCTCCAGATAAAGGCTGAGTTACTGGCAAGTGATGTAAATCCTACCTTGCTGATTGACACGACTGCAGAGGACATATTTCAGGTATCCCAGAAGAAGTTTATGAGCTTGGCTGAGCTGTTTGGCTAACTCCCAGCCAAGGCTCTTCTGCAAGACTCTGCTTTCCCCAGTCAGTGCCTAGTCATGAAGCTCAGTAACTCAAACACAAGCTCAGAAAAATGGTCTCCCTCTCCCAGGAAAATACCTAGGATATGGGAAACAAAAAGAAACTTTTACCCCATATCACAAGAGCAAAGGGACCTAAATGTCCCCAAAAGATTGCAGCAAGTGGAAGACATTAATCTCCTTATATCTTACAGACACCATGCTGGTAGGCTTTAATGGCTTGGCTGGAAGCTGCTTCTAGCCAGGAAAAGTCCTTAGGGATTTAAAAATCCCTACATGGATAACTGAATTTATCTATGGCAATTTCCCCTCCTTGCCTGGTTGAGGGATATCAAGCATAAGGAGATGGAGAAGGACTGCAACGTGGGGCACAGCCACTGCATGTTGTGTTTTTCCTCTTCTCAGTTGTTCCCTGCTGGTTGCCAAATATAAACAGATTTTCCTTAAATTAAGCCATTATGGTAATAACCCTAAATTTATTTAGTCTCATATTCTGAGAATTTACAAACCGTAACAGCAACACAAACAACAACATTAATAACAACTCAACCCATCACTGAAACAGGCCCAGCAAGGGACTGAGCTGGGACAGTGCTTTGGAGCAGGGAATTTGGCTTTTTCCATAGGAAACTGCTGGTGGAATTCAGGGAGACATAATGTAATCATACACAGAGGACCTTGCCTGGCTGATACAGGGATGTAAAAGTCCTTTGTGTTGGTCTTGATGATATTAAAGGTCTTTTCCAACCTAAACAATTCTATGAGTCTATGATTTTCAGCTGTGTTTTCTTACACAATCAGGCTGTAGAGCCCAGGGGTAAAAATGCCTCAGAGAGCCTTGTACTTCTATTGCACATTGTAGGTACCCAAGCTATGATGCTGAACCTTGATGAGTCTTAGTGTCTTTAATAAGATCACTGGAAATATATAAATACTGGTCCAGATCCAAATGGAAATCTGAAATTAGGTAGAGAATCTCCTAGTGGTTTAGGTGTTTTGGAAGCATGATTGTGCAGCAGTGCACTGCTATCCCTCCAGGGATGCTAACCTTGCTGGGGCTTGTTTGTTCTGCAACACCTTCTTAGCCTTCTGTGGTTACAATTTCATTTGCCCTTTTTTTTCTTTTAACCTAAAAAAGGGTAAAGTAAGAAAACAGAAGGAAAGGAAAAAAAAAAAACCCACCAAGAAAGTGATTTTTAAATCAACTGTCATTTCTGGCAAGGCTGAGCATCCCAACAAGGTATTTGTTTATTATCAGGTATTTCCTCAGGATCAAATCCAGAGGAGAGGAGTCTGGGACTAGTTCAAGTCTGTTTCAAATCCTTCTTGAAAAGAGATTTATGCGAGGAAATTACCTAACGTGGGCACAGAGGCTTAGTCAGCGGCAGCCTGCTTGCTTGCCCCGCGGGGGTTTTTTTAGCCCCGCCGAGGGTGCTCAGTGAGAACACAGGCAGGTTTTCGCTCACACAACGGGATCAAAGCTCCCAATTGTTTCGAAGGAAATGACCTGGCAGGAGGAGTGTGTCGGACCTTGGCTTTTGCTCCCAGCCTCAGCCAGTGCCAGGCAGCTGCTGCCTGCAAACCAGGGCAAGGAGGCACAGCGGGACCAGAATTCAGGTGAGCAGGTATGTGGGCATCTCACCCTGGCAGCCCTACCACTGCAGGGCACTCGATTCTACATCATTTCCTAATTCCCATCTCTTCCCAGTCTGCCTGCTTTTGAGCTGGAGTTTTATCCCCACTTCACTGGGGTGTTCTCCCACTCCTTGACCACTTTTTCCTCTGCAGTGGGAGCAGGGGACACGCAGGCTCCTGGGCTCACAGTGATGATGCTCAGTGTTTTGGTGGCATACTGCTTGAGGGGACAGCAGGATGGTAGTCCCACTGCTGTCACACATCACCACTGATGCTCTGGTGGATGCCCCAAGGAAGTGCTTGCATCCAGCAGGGCTCAGCAGCAAAGAGCAGTAGTGGGTGCATGCGCTGACCCATCCAGGCAGGAGATTTAAAGCACAAAGGATGGAAAAGACCTATGAGTTCATCCCTGCCACTTCCCTGCCAACAGCAAGTCGGATGTATTTAATTGTCTCATGATGGGACTTCCACTGTTTCTTTGGGAAAGGAAAAAAAAATCCCATACATAGCTCACCTCAAGGACACTTCAACCCATGGTCAGGGCAAGCAGTTACAAAGCACATGACCAGGGTTGAAATGAGGTTTTGGAGGCAAAACACTGAGTGAGCAGGTTGTCATATTATTTTTTCAAGGTCACCACTAAAATATCTGGCAGACACATCTTATGGCTGGGAAATTTGACTGTACTTGCAGAAAACAAGCAATATTTTTCATTCTGGTGCCCATCTCCTTGCAGTTTGTGTTGGTTTAACTTCACTGACCCTAGAACACAAGACTAGAGTAAGGCGCTGTTGAACTGAATCCCCACATGGATATGAATTATGTGTGTAATCCAGTAAATTATTGTGAAGCAAACATTCAGCAAGCATCCTGTATGGAAAGTCTCTCTTCTTTCATCTCCATTGATGGTTGATGTCTGTGCTGACAGAACGTGGTTATAGCAGCAGCCTATGATCACTTCGAAATGCCTCAGAACTATGTCTCCACGCAGTTAAGGTTTTCCGCTGCTAAGAAATATCTTCATGCTAAAGGTTTGTTTACAAGGGGTAGCTGTTTCCACTTGCTGGAGCAGTTAAGAAGTTGTTTTTTCCAACCACTAAGTAGATCTAAACATTAAGTGTTTCTTAAGTTGGGTTTCCAGCTCCTAGACTGCTATAAACATTAACTTTCATTGGTTTAAAACAAAATAAAATGAAAAAAAATTACTACTTTCACTTAGCCTCCCATAATGCAAAAAAAAAAAAAGGAAAAAAAGTATTTTTAAAGATGCTTTAAAGGTGCTATTCCTACACCAGCTCCAGTGCAGAGAGAAGAGCCATGTGGACAAGAGTTCCCTGGTTTTGTTGGTGGTGCAGGGTGGGAAGATTTTGGTCCTGTTCCCTGTCTGCTGCTCCCTTGGGAAAGGAAGCTGATAAGCTGATAAATGCTACCAACTTCAGCAAGAGAAAGTGTGATTCTGGTGCCTTCCCCAAGAGTGGTGTTGGATGCTTTTGGGTCCACAAAGCCATGTAGCTGGAGCTCTGCTCTGGGAGGACTTGTCCCTTTGCTTACAGTTGTCTCCAGTGTTTCAGGAGTGGAGCATGTGCCCTAGGAGGACAGGCTGAGAGAGCTGGGTCTCTTCAGCCTGGACAAGAGGAGACTGAGAGGAGACCTCAGCAATGCTTAGAAATATGTGAAGGGTGAGTGTGAGGAGGAGAGAGCCAGGCTCTGCTCAATGGCATCCAATGGTAGGACAAGAGGGAATGGGAGCAAGTTGGACCACAGGAGGTTTAGTATTAACATGAGGAGAAACTTCTTTCCGGTGAGGGTGACAGAACATGCTGCCCAGGAGGCTGTGGAGTCTCCTTGTCTGGAGCCATTGCAGAGCTGCCTGGACACATTGCTGTGTGAGCTGGTCTAGGTGATCCTGCTCTGGCAGGGGGGTTGCACTAGATGATCTTTCTAGGGCCCTTCCAACCCCTAACATTCTGTGATTCTGTTTGAAAGAATTGTCCTTGCACAGAAAAACTTTCCCTAAACATCAGGGTCGTGAAGGGAGATAAAGCCAAGGAAAGGTTGATGCCCACCTATGCCACATGATCCAGAGCAACTTGAAGCATCTCCACACCACCCACATGAGGCTGGATTTTAAGAAACCACTATGCTGGTGATTAGCATGATCACCTTGTTTTCCAGGGTGGGTGATCAGGCCCCTGGGAAGAGCTGGCTCCTCTGCAGGCTTTTATGATGGTTGTCTGAAAAGTGACAACCAAAATTAGGGACTTCTGTTTGAAAATACAGGCTGCTGTAATGTATGTATACATTTCCAATTAGATCACTGGAAATGAATGATCAGTAGTAAAATAATTGCTGTTTTGGAATGGAAAAGATGGTGTCTGGCAAGCACTACTGTAATATGAAAGCATCACTTCAATCAGCTGTGAGTAATGCCACTAACCACTCCAGCAGCTGAACACTCTCACTGCTCTACAGAAAGGACTTTTCTTCATATCCAGGTTTTATTTACTACTAAGTTTTCCTAACCTCTCCAAAATTAAGGGAGTCCTGGTGTTGATGGGAATTAATTCATGACTTGAGCATCCTGAATCCGCGATGAACTCTTCCTAGGCTGGAACTCATTGTGGCTTCCACATCTGAATGATTAAGTTCAAGTCGGGCCAGATTGGCTGCTAAGTCTTAGGAGATGTCTTTCCTCATGCAGGAAGAGAGAAGCACTTCCTGATGGCTTCACCTGGAGCTCAGGTTATGATAAATCTGCTGTAAATTCTCACAGCAGTACATCAGAACACAAGCCATGCTGCACCAGCTACCCAGTGCCAGATCCTTCCCCACCACTGCCTCGGGGCTTGCCTGACCTCCTGCTGCTGCCCTCGAGCTGAGAGGAAACCTCTGACACCATCTGGCTAATGCTACAGAAAGCAGTTAATGAGCTCAAGCTTAACACAGCTCCTATCTGTTCTGCTGAGTGGTCTGGTGATGCTCGGATGCCACGTTAGCAGTTCTTGCACTAGGTTGTGAAAACTCCAGATTTTTTTCCTGTCTGGTGTATCCTTACTTCCTTTATGGAAAAATTCAGGAGCTGGAAGCTCTCAGTGAATGGATCTGAAGTCATAAAACATCTTTAAAGAAGACTGAGGTAGCATGCACATTCAAATCCAAACACCACTTCAGGGTTTTTTTTTGTTCTAAACATGTTATTCTTGTTAAGAAGGCACATCTCAGGGTATCAGAAAGGCCCTGGATATTTGGAGATAGCTGAGAAGTAGAATCTCATTGCTGTAATCTCTGATATATTTTGTGCAGAGGAAGGAGAGCTGGTCCTGAGCTGCTGATTCCATAGTCTGGTCGAAATGTCAAAATTCAGTGATTTTTAACAGAAATTCTGAAAGTAAAGACACATTTTGCTTCTTAGTTGTTGTTATTTCATAAGGTACTTTTAATCAAAAGAATTGCATGAGCAATTTCTTGATGAAAAGGAAAGGTACTTGTGTCCCAAAACATCTGAAGTGGAAATGGTAGAGAGTGTCTGTTAGCCAGAAATGTGACAGCCCTTCACTATAAGTAAGCAATAAGGATCTGTCATTCTCCTCTGCAATCACTTCTCTGTTTCCATCATTATATTGCTCATTTAAATGTGACTCAAGCATCCAGCTTCCCTATCATCAGAATTTATTTTGCTCTTTCTCATTTCCTTGTCTCACCATCTAGTGATCTTTACTCACTCTGTAGCTCTTTGGTCACTCATGGAGCTGATGGAGCAGGTCCAGAGGAGNGCAGTAGGAATCACCACACATCAGAGCATCCACGTGGAAAAAGGACAGGGAGAAGAATTCAACAGCATCAAAAAAACCCCAAACCAAGCCTCTTCCTTTATTCTATTTCCTGATATAAGTCAGCCCAAAAGAGCCTGCACAAGGCTGCAGTTGGCACAGCCTTAATCCCCTGTCCAGGCAGGACAAGGACAGCAGCGTGGTCTCTCCAGCTTGTTGAGAAGAGCACAATGCACGGAAGCTAGCGAAAGTTTATCTCCAGCCCCCCAAGCAGGGATGCTTGTGAGGAGACAACACATGGTCCTGCCCCTGAACAGAGCCTTATGAATGGCACAGTTCAGAAATGGGAACAGGATATGTTTTTCCCATGGTTTGGGAACAATGTGAATACTTTCTCACACACTGTTGGTGAAGTATTTTGGCACACCTGTGCATTTGGAGAGCTCTATTTTACTCCAAGGTCTTCTAGTCAGCTGTTAAGGACTCTTTTCCTCTCTAAGAACATGGATTGATTACGTGGAAATATGATTTGGTTTTGTATTTGTGCTGGATCATAGATCAGAAGGAAGTTACACTATGTACTGGCTTCTGAGCAGAGATTTTGCTCTGCAGCTCAAGAGAAAAAGACAAGCAAGGGCAACTGGGAGATGTTTACACAAGTGCCTTCTTTATTTTTGACCATGCTGAACAGGGAAAAACTGTTTACTTGCTACAGAGGATGTTTTACTACTGTTACTTCCTACAGAAACGTCCTCAAGCTTCAAGTGCTGGCAGAGACAAACTGCTCCCTGTGTCTTTGATTGGTGTCTCCCAGATATTGCTCCTCTGTGGGATCATCAATCCTGCAATCAGCCCTGCCAGATCTAAACAAATCACTGATGCTTCAGGGCATCTGCATCTCATTATTCCAGATGACATCATTCCGGATGGTGTGCACAGCCTTGTGCAGCAACAGGAGCTCTCAGACCCCCAGGCCAGTGGTTGGGATGAGCCCCAGATGCCTCCATCCAACTCTTGTCCTGCCTAAGGGCTCTCGGTGGGAACTATGCAATCCTTTAATGCAGTTGGCTTTTTGAATATCAACCTCAAGGTATTCATAGGCAAATCTTTTATCTACTTAAGGCTGCTTTGCAGGACCAATTTGGCACAGTCAGGGATGGGGACAGTGCAGAGAAATGCTACTGCTCTGAGAAGTGGGTCCTACCTCACCTCCTGTTTTGAGGGTTAGTATAGAGGATTCAGCTGTTTTTCCCTTGTGTCCAAATGATTTCTCAGCTGCCTTAGTCCTAGCCAGTGCCTCGCTCAGCACTAGTGGAAGTAAAGATCCCCTGAGCGTGTAAATTTAGAGTACATCATATTTAAGCATCACTACCTATGCCAGGTTTCCCAATGCACTGAGCTCCAGCAGCTCTGGATGTGTCAGTGCAGTTGTGTCAGGTAGGTGTGACAGCAGAGCCCCTCAAAGAGGTGTTTTTTCTAAGCTGTAAAGCAGGATGGCTGCAGTAAATTGAAAGTTTACCAGTTTCCATCCCCAGGAAAAGTTAAACAGGGCACAAAAAGCCAGAGAATTGCAACATTTCCCCCATAAATGTTCCTTCAAAATGCTTTCAGTGATCATTTGGCACAGGAATATAATTTCCATCAAAACCTGTTGAGGGACAAGAATGGTTTCCGTCCTTTCCCTCCACAACTGGGAGGAATAATTGCTCCCTGCAAAAACTATAAGAAATTTTCCAGATTAGAAACCAAGCTAAAGCTGATACCTGGACACAGATGTGGAGACACAGGCAGAGGTGAGGGAGCTCTGCTCCCCTTGGTGAGCATTCCTGCTCCTGCAAAGTGCAGCCCATGCCATGCTCCAGCCTTTAAAGGGAGTTGAGAGAAGGCAAATGAAAAACCACATGAGGCAGCATCCCGCAGAGCAGCCAGAGCTACCTGTATTTTATAACATCCACTCTGGTTCCAATTTCATCAGCTTGGCAAATGCTCTCCTGGTGGAAATAACTGAGCCTGAAAGTCAAAAGCCATGGAGGAAATATCTAAGCTATGAAATGTCAGGTTGCTTTCCAAAAGGGTTCCAATCTCCGACCACATCAAGAAGGGTGTCTGAAAAGACAATCAGGACTTTGGTCAATTAAACATCTCTTTAACTTTTTCTTTTGCTTGGGAATGTGGTGCCGGAGGAATGCCAGGCATGGCAGGGTGGTTATCCTCCTCAACCTCACAAACCTTGTTTTTCAGCTGCAGGTTCTAGTTTTGGTTTTGTTGTTTTTTTTTTCTCCTTAAGTATTTGTGTTTTATATAAAGCTCCATTCAGATTATTCTAAGTGAGCAATTTCGGATCTTGTTGTTTCCATTTGATTTTTGTGTGGGGAAGGTGAAACCTTCGACACTGCCAAAACTGAAGCCAAGGAAGTAAAACCTGAGCTGAAAATAAGTACTCATTCTCCAATTAACCCCAACTAAACCCAAGATTTGATCTGAGAACGTAGATCCTCCTGCGTGGGGAGATGAATTTCATATGAATATCAGTCACATCTACTGGGTAAGAGTCAAAAATTCACTCCTGAATAGAAACAATGAGGCATCACAGGACAATATCTTACATCTGGATACCAAAGTTCCCAACCAGTCACTCTTCCATGTGATGACTGCTCCTCATCCCTGAAGAGGCAGAAATTCAGTAGCAAGTCTTTCTGGGTGCTTTAATGCCTTTAAACTTCTTAAAACAGGGGAAAGAAGGATGAAAGTATTCTTAAATGTACTAAAAAAAGAAAAAAGGGGAGCTTTATTTTCCCCAGGGAATTTAACTATATTAGTTTACATCCTGTGGTATGAATAAATAAACAATCCCTAACCAATGTCAGACTTGCTGCTGTTTTGGCTGGCAGAACCTTTGCTTAGAGAGGCTCAGCTAACGTCGTGCCGCTCAGATCCCGTTTTCTCCTTCCAGGCGTTTCCGTGCTGCTGGGCCTGCCCCTGCCACTCTCCCTCCTTGCTGATTGCTTTCCTTTCGTGCTTCCCCATTTCCTCTCTTGCCTTTCTTTCAGGAGACACAGTCCTTCCCACATCCAGATTTTTCTTCCTCTCCTTTTATTCTCAATTGCTCAATTGTCTCTTCCACTCTGCCAAGGAGGTAGTCTCCTTAAAATTCATATTTATGGACAAGGGATAAATAACACATTAAAAATAAACCCACTGACTCTTGCAAGATGGCTTGGTGTTCAAGTCCTTGCAATCTCTGTTGTCACTGAATCTTAGTAATTTCTTCCCTCTCCATCACTCTGCAGTCACTGGACATACCAAGTGCTGTGGCCACAGTTCAGGTCTCTCATCACAAATAAGATTCTCTTGCCATGGGTGGCAAAGGACTTCTCTGCACCAGGTTCCTGTAGTGCTTTAAATTTCTAGAGCTCTGAAACTGTCAGCAGAAAAGGAGGCACTGGCATAACAGACTGCAAGGTGATTAAAGTGTATTTAAGGACCTTTGAATAACAATAGGTGTGTCTTCTGGTTTTAAAGGGACACTTTTTCACACTGAAATCAAATAGACTCAGGACAGCACAGCACATCTCCTGCCAAAGGGCACTGCTCATATGGTAACAGCTGGGATTTCTATAGGTTTATTTTACAAAAGATTAGATTTGCCAATCTGCCACCTCCTTCCTCCAACAATACAGAGGCAGGAAGCTATTTCCAAGAATTCTGGGTAAGGTGAATAAATGGGAAGAGACCTCACTGAATCCAAAGAGTCCAGCTGACCTGGGGACCAGCTCAGGGGGAGAAGGCTGTGCTAATCATACCTGGCTAGAAATGAGAAGAATGGTCATTCTACTTCTTGAGTAAGCCTGGGTGGAATGGACAAAAGTGAAGGTAACTGCTAGTTGAGCTGTGCTTTCTCTCAGCGAGGTTTCTTAAGGAAGTTGCATTACAGCTGCTTTTCATTCAGGTGCTTTAAACTACTCCTTCAGGCACCTTAAGGAGTTGAAGGTCTTAATGCATGTGTCCCATTTAATTTCAATTTCTATGTCTAATTTAGAACATGAAGTTAGCTTTGCTTCTGTGTGGTGGCTGCTTCTTCCAGTCCACTGTGATGCAGCAGTGGTCAGTCCTTGGAATATCACTGCTTCCTTTGGACAGCAGGACAATTTGAGACAGACTCTGTCAGTACCTCTACAAAAGCACATGAGGAACCCATATCCCAGCAGGTGTGGAGTGCATCAAGACTTGATTTCTTTGCTCAAATAGAGCTAGAAGGGAAGAAAACCATCCTGGAGACTAAGTATGCTTGGAGAACACTGTTTATCCCCTTGAACTCCCTGCAAAGGACACAATAGAACAATGGGCTCCCAGCAATGGAGAGGCAAAGCCCTGAGGTCACCTTCACTGCCTCCCAGCTGGTGCAGCATTGTTCCCTGATGGGAATTTCTGCACAGCTCAGCTCTGTGACCATGTGTTTCCTACAACTGTTACTTGGCTTCTCCCTCCCCCAGTCCTTCCTCCACTTTGTTACTCTCAAAGAGGCTGCAGATTATTAATTAAACCTGCACACAGACTCGGGAGCTATGTAGGTGTTAGGGACCTTTATCTCATAGATAGGGAAACTGATGCAAAAAGACTGAGAATGACCTTGTGAAGGCCACAATGGGAGGCAACATCAATGCCAGCCCTTTGGTGTAGTATTGCCTATGGGCCTCTGAGCTCTGCAGAGAGCAGGACAGAGACCCAAGAACAAGACTGACAAAGAGCAACCCTGGTATATTCATCAGCATCCTGGTATGCCTGAGCTAAGGAGATATGCTAAGAGGCAAAGTTGACTCAAATGACACCAAAATGGCTATCATCCCTCTGGCACATGAGCTAGTATCTCCACAAAGCTGAATGCAGTTATGCTTCATCAGTGCTTGATGGGCACCACTGTGTTCTGGTCCTCCAGAGAGTGTATAAGAACGATGGAGACAGACTTTATAGCTGCACCTGTTGTGACAGGACAAGGGCTAATGGTTTTATACTAAAAGAGGGAGATTTAGACTAGATAGAAGGAAGAAATGTTTTGAATGAGGGTAGTGAGACACTGGCACAGATTGTCCTGAGAGGTGGTAGATGTCCTATCCCTGGAAACATCCCAGATCAGGTTGTTTGGGGCTTTGAGGAACCTGATCTAGTTGAAGATGTCCCTGCTGACTGACCTTGAAAGGTCCCTTCCAACCCAAACCATTTTATGATTCTATGATTCTATTCAAGACAGGTACCAAATCCTTCTATCCTTCTAGGATTTTACAAGCCTCTGTAAGTCAGGTATCTTCAGGAGACGTGCAGCTTTCTGTGATATGTGATTCAAGCTTCTCCACTCACACCTACGCTCCTGTTGATATTTCACAATACCTTTTTTTGTGGGGTGCTCAATCCTCTGTCATTACAAATCTAAGACAGAAATTGTTTTTTTTTTTCTTTTAATTTATTTCAAATTGTCTACAAGAACTGTCCACAGGAAAAAAAATATTAAACAACCCCAGAGCAAAAGATGTCATGAAATAATCCCCAAAATATATTGCATGGTTAGCAGGGGACTTAAGGGACTCTATCCCCTCCATTAGCACTTGCAGGCACAGCTGCATGCTCTTCCTGTTTCACTTAGGACTGTGTCTGTGTCTTCATCAACATGATTTATTTCAGCAAAGAAGCCTATTTTTCTGGGTAGGAGGCTAAGAGGAGGGAAGCAGCAGCCTGATTGCAGTACCTCCTCGGGAGGCACGTGTGGCCATAAAATGAAGGATCTGCTGTAATGACTAGGGATCAGATAAAAGAGTGACACAGCAGGCTCAGGGAGGAACTATTTATCATTTATTAAATACAGGACACCCCTCTCTAAAGTTATATATATATATATATATACTTCTCCACATATATATACAGTATAATGGCTTTTGCAGGATTCAGAAAGTGATGTTGTTCCAGTTGTCTGAGCTGGCAGCTTCCAGTTCATGGCCATATGGTTGGCTGTGAACTTGACTAATAAAAATGGAGTGAACTTTTTCTTCCTTTTTTTTTTTCCTTTTTCTTTGATTTTTTTTGGTTCTTCCTGACCCTAGTCAGTGCCATAAATACCTGTATGTAGCAAAAGGTTTATAAATAGCACAGTAGCATCCACCAGACTGGTGTTAAGTCTGACTGATGGCTGCTGGATTGCAGTAATGTGGAGCTGGAGTGGTCTAGGAGAGGAATATGTGGCCAATAAAGATTTGTGAAGCTAAAGTAATTCAAAAAAGCTCAACGCTAGGCAAAATTGGGCAAAACCAAAAAAGTACCATTCTGCTGTGGGAGAAGGTTCTGAAATGGAAACACCTAAAGCCAATATTGCCCCTCTGAGATAGCACTGAAATTCCATGTAAATTTATGGTGTAGCTGACAGTGAGTTTGAGTAACTTGGTGTGTCTGGACGTCTGGCCCAGTCCAATAATAACATGAAAGAGAATTTTGTACATACCCTTTGCTGATCCTGAGACTTTGGACTGGGTTTTTGGAACTTTTTTGCTTAATGGTTGTCTACAACTTGTCGGATTCTCAAATGAATTTGTTATTGAAAATTGTTCATAAATTTCCTCAGCAATAGTTCCTGGTATGCAGGAGCTCTGCAATTTAAGAGCTGCTCCTTAGTTATTCAGCTCAAGCAGTAATATTCTTGTTCCCTTTTGGGATAATATCTGTTACTGTCTGTCCAAAGCATCCAGAGGTCATGAGTCAATGCCCAAAACTCCAGGGATTGGCTTAAAAAACATTATTATTTTTAGTAAAAACATATCAAAATCAGTGCTTTTTATTTGCTTTCTTGCTTCTGAGTCTGTAGGGCTCACACATCTAAACTGCTGGAAACCAGCCTTCAAAATACAGCAAGCTGCAGTTCCCACATAAATTCAACACTTTGAAAGTTAGGAATGGAAGTTTTTCTTGAGAAGCTTGGTTTTCAATGGATTTTAACCCTCTGGATTCTTTGATGTCTAATACAAGCTGATACTCTTCCCACTGTTGGGAGTTTGCTAATGTGTCTCTTTGGTGTCTGTTACTCCTGGGGTTGACCTCACAGATGGTTGAACTCACTCTGCAGAGCATCCCTTCAGCAGAGACATCCTTCAGCAACAGCATCTCACCCTGCACTTGGCTGCCTGTCTCCATACAACTCTGGCAAACATACTCTGACAGTGGCTTATTCAGAGCTTGTATCTGCAGTAGTCAGAGCAGTGGCAGCCCTGCACAAATTGCTCTGGTTCACTTCAAAACAAACTGTTTCCAGGAAAAGGCTTTTGAGTATTTTTAAGCCAAGTGGAAAGATAATCTTCATCTCAATTATGATTCAGAAGAGCAGTGTCAGCACAGAGCTGAACCCACACAAGTCATCCTCCCTCTGGCCATACCATCAGACCTCTCTTTTCTCTTGAAGAACAGAAGGAATTGAGATGTCTGCAGGTAAAAAGAAGCATTTTCCTGTTGGCATTGAATAGCTCTTACTACAATGTCTCCTCAGGCACAGTCTGAGNGTGTCTCACCTAAAAAAATCCACAGCTCAGGCTCGAGGGTGCTATCTGCTATCCTCTTTTTATCAGCGCTTGGAAAAGGCGCTGAGGAGGAGCATGGATGGAGCCCTCCCTGGAGCTTCCTTCACGAAGCCTAGCCATACATACATACAATGTCTCCTATGGGATACTTATGTCTAGAATGGTTGCAAACATAGGGGCTCAGCTTCACCAGGAGTAGTGGGCTTTTTGCTTACACCATCTGTACTCATCCTAGCAAGCCTGGAGGCATCTCACATGCCATATGAGAAAGGTTGCACAGCACAAAGCACAGTGGCAGATGGAAAGAGAAGGAGCTTGGGGACTGCTGTGCTCCTCTTTGTCTGGAAGGGAAGATGCACGTTCCTGATGCTGCTCCTTCTTGCATCAGTATCTTTCAGGATGAGAGTCCCTTCCCTTATTCCTTTTAATTACTCCTTAATTACTTAGTAAATCTATCTAAATTACTATAGCAGTTTTCAGTCTCTGCCTCACATTGTTCTGCTGAGGTTAAGAACAAGTATTTTAAAACATTGGTTCCACTACTTAGGTGAAGCATCACCTACATGAAGGCAGTAAAACAAATAGAGGCAGACCTCTGCATCCTATCCCACTGGAACACAAGGTTTGATCTAATTACATGAAATTCTCCAACTCCTTCATTTTTTTTTTTTTTCACTTCAAAACTACCTCTTCTGAGCAGGACCCTTCCTTTTTATCCCCAACTTTCTAATGGGAAATCTTGAGCACACTTTTCAACTAAGATGTCCCAAATATCTGTATTTTATGTCTCTTCCTACTCTTCTCCTTCCTTCTTCTCCCTGACCTTCCCTATCCTTCTCCCTCTATTTTATTTTTCCATTGACAGAGGAACAAGAGAACTGAAACGATAATCACATTTTTCACATGCAGTTCTCAAATCTCAGAAACCAAGTTTCTATTTTGTTTTGCTTCACATTGTAAGTTTTCTAACATTTTCAGAAAGTTTTATTTCACCAAAAAAAAATTAAAATAAAAATAGAACTGGTGCTAAACTCACCTCCAGGTATTCTCAAGCCACACCAGACACACCAACAGGCACCTGAAGAATTGCCCTTTTGCTTTGTCATTTCTCAAAGCCAACTCCATTTTACTTTGTGCATTAAAGCAGATGGGAAATCATTTGAGCCTTCTGTATATGTCAAGCTTCTCCAGTAAGGTAAATGTTTTTCCTACAAATAATGCCTTTCATGTTTGATCAACTTTGTAACCACAATATCTATAAGTGCCTCAAATGTTAAACAACTCCTGAGCCAGATGTATTTACCAGCCAGGAGACTCAAAAGCCATTCTTGACGTCAAGCTGTGAAGATCAAATATTCTAACTTGATGGCTGCCAATACAGTTCCCAACCATTGTCTAGATCCAAAACCCATTGTACTTGTTCTTGGTTTTGTTTTTTTTGGCATTTGAAATCAGTCTTTTTTACTCAGGCCACCGATGTTCTTACATAAATATGTTTCTAGGTCAACTTGCTGATGGATGTGAATATAGCTGTAATTTAAATTTAGTTGTGATATCAGCTTCTAACAAGGTCTAAAGTAGAGTTGTACAGAACAGCATGAAGTTAGTGATATTTCCATAAAGTATTTTCTATTCAGTGATTTCTCCTTGGGTTTAGTTATGCTGTAACCTGTGCAGAAACCTTGAGAGGAAGCATTAACTCAAGTAATATTCTTCTCTCTTTCTTCCCTATTTAATAACTCTTCCCTCAAAGAGATGAGAAGACAAAAGCTTCTTTAGCCACATCAGCTCTAAGAAGATAAAACCTCCTCCTAGCACATCAACTGTGATGCCTGCCCTGGCATCATGTTGCTCAGAGTTGCTACCTGAGCCAAGAGGAGCAGTAGTTCTCCAGGGTGGCTGTAGCTCAGGGATTTTCCCAAGCTCCAATCATGGGAAAACTAATTGTTCTCATCACTGTGCAAACATGTAGTAAATAGCCTGGACTTCTGAGCAAAGCAGGATTAGATTTGTAAGGAGGATTCCTCTACACATGCTACAGAATAACTGTAGAAGTACAGGGCCAGATTCTGATATCATTACTCAGTTTTAATGATAATAGCATCAGCTATTGATGATGCTTGTGGAGTAAATGGCTATTAAACCAGAATAAATGTGTTAGACTGTGCCTTTCTACCCCTTACAGTCAACAAGTACATAAAAATCTGGCTCTGACATCTCTGAGACAAATACACCAACCTTTCCATATCCTGATAAGCACTTATGGCCTTCATGGAATTGCACCTGGGAGTAATTATTGTTCATCATGTGCATAGATTGCTGAATTGGACTTAGAGAGAATCTAAAATGCCATTGCACTGTTGAAAAGGCAATGAACTTCATTTGCATTTACTCAGCTCTGGCAGAATTTGTGGGTGAGGACATCAGCTGAGGATTTTCTGTCTCCTTTCTCTTCAGATTTGTTTTAGGAACAAAGTTTTTCCCATCCAGAAACAGGAGGGACTGCATGTCCTAGGCTGGGAAAGTGGAGAGATGGGATCCTCAGATGCACCATTTGTCAGTCACTCAGGGAGCTGATGGCATGCCTCAGGATGTCCCTTCCTGACCTCAGCATCCTGGACATCCCCAGCAATGTACATACCCAGTTAATAATCCCATATGGAATAATTACAGCATGTTCTAAACTTTATTTTGAAAACATAGAACAGGGAGAGAGAATGAGAGCAGAAAACCTGGCACTCACCATGCCTTTCAGGATGAACAGCGAGGGAAAAAAAGTACCTGGCTTAGTCATCCTCTGGAGAATCCAGACACCACAGCTCTGAAGTGTCTGTCTTTCCCCAAATTTAGTCACTCAGTCTGGTGCTGCTCAGCCTTTACACCCCAGTTCAAGTCTGAGCTGGATGCCCATGATTTAGTACTTGCTGTGTGTCCAGGAACACAAAATGTGTTGCAAGGTAGCGAGGCACAGACTGCAGCTTGCATCCTCTCCTCTAGCCCTGAAATAAGAATTAGCCAGTCTGGTATTTGATCACTGACTGTTCTTAGAGCAGTGCTTTATTCTGTGCTTTTATTTTCCACACTTGTTGCCAAGACGTAGTCCTCTCCAGGACCCCATTCCATCCCATCTTGTCCAATCCTCTGCTTCTTCATCCTTGCTTTTCCCTTTTTATTTTCCAGATCAGCCCTTGGCTCCCTATCCCCTTCTCTTCCCCTCTGGCTTTTGTGGCTTGCTTGCAAACTTGCTTGTGTGTTTTGTGTGTGCCCATGAAATCTCTCCTGGCTGGCACTGCACCCTCCCAGTATTCTCAGCACTTACTGCCTTGGTGTTTTTTTAATATTAAGCTGCTCTGCCTTACTCTTGGGTATTGGACTGCAATGAAAAAGCCTGTAAGTTAATGAAATATCTATTGCAGCTGACTTTAAATGGTTCTAGAAAAATATATATGTATAAGAAGTTTAAGCCCTACCTAGTTGTGATTAGCTCAACTACCTGCCAGGACAGGCTTCTTTATATTTCCTAATTCTTTGCCCAATCTATTATTAAATGTCTGAAGGAATTGCCTTCCTCTGCTTTCATAGAGGAAATAATTCCAGTGCCTAATAGCTCTCTCTGGCAGGAAAATTCAAACCCTTCTTTTTGCACCTCCTCCCTACAGCCGGACAACACTGAACAATTCCTGTCTCTCCTTGAGGAATAGATGTCTTCACATATTCATAGGCAATTTTGATTTTTCCACTTCTGTAAGTGTTTGGCCACAAAGTGGTTACACTTAAAAGATCCCTGTCTCAGATACTTTGGGAACATTGCCTTGTTATCTGCAGTTACCAGTAAAACATCCAGTTTCTCGTCTCAGCTCCAAAAGCTGGCATCAGACCCAGCTAAGCAGCACTTTGAGCTCTATTCTTGACTTCAGGAGAAGTTTTGGACTGTCAGGTTTTGGGAAATGACACCCAATCACAGCAACATTTACTCTTCCCTCTCTACTGGGTAGGGAGCAATTGCTTACACAGCCTCAGCCATAATCCAACCAGTCAGCACATCCTCACTTGGAAATAAAACATCATTAGCTGAATCTATTCCAGGAGACACTATTCTCTTCTGAAGGGGCTTCCCAGGAGCTTGTGGTCAGCCTCTGGGGAGTGAGGATGAATCATTGGATTTTACAGGGGTCCTTGGTTTGCCTGGACTGCTCCCCACCAGCAAAACATGCATCACATCAAATGTTTAACTGCAGAAATTGGTTGTAACAGGGCAATAACCTCCTGGAGGGTTTTATGACATCTCTCAAGCATAACGGAGACATCCAGTTAATTTCGTCACAGAGACACACTTGGTAAAATGAAGTAGAAATGTCAGATGGAGATGAAGTCTGAAGGAGTGTGACAGAGAGCCCTGCTGCTTTATCAGGGACTGGGGAAAATGGGAACCACTGGTTCAAGGAATGAAGCTCCTGTGCTGCAAACAGATCTATTACATTACCACAGTAATTTGATCTAGCAATTATTTCCAGTGTGTGCCCACACACATCAAGCTTCTTATACCTGAAAGCATTGTATGGTTTCCAGGCTCTGACAGAAAACCTGTTCTAGAATCATAGAAACATTATGGATGGCAAAGACCTCTGAGATCATCGAGTCCAAGCTGCCACATGAATGCTGCCATGTTCACTACTAAACCATGTCCCCAAGTACCACATCTACACAGTGTTTGAACACTTCCAAGGATGCTGATTCCATTACTGCCATGGACAGCCTGTTCCAGTGCCTCATAACTCTCTCAGTGAAGAAATTCTTCCTATCTGTACCTACTCTGGGGCAACTTGAGACTATTTCCTCTTGTCCTATCACTTGTTACCTGGGAGAGGAGACCAACCCCCACCTGCCCCATGTCACCTCTGCATTGCTGGCACTGCACAGCTGGATGCAGGGACCACAGGCTGTGTGTGGGGCTGGAAGGCTGAGGACACAACTGCCTGACTGCTTTAGGGCTTGTTACATGGCTCACACTTTAAAATGGCATTTTAAAGAACTCTAATCTCAGTGAGAAACAAATACACTTAATTACTACTTACAAGGTGTTTTCACATCACTTCTTAACTGACCAGATAGTGTTCTTATTACTTTGGGGGATAAATGGCCTCTGTCAGCTGTCAGGGCTGGGATGGAGAGGTTGTATGTATCAGCACAGGTGAGGTGATGGGAACAATCCCATCTAACACCCTTCATTAAAGATATTGTTTGTAAACCAGTTTGGGCTCTGCTGCCTTAGACAGTCTTTCCTATGAGCTGATGAGATACAGAACTCTGTTATTATTTCATAAAGTGCTCTGTAACTAAAATGATTTAAGAGGTTCCTGGGGGCTGGGTGGGATGGCTGAGCATCCAGGCGTGCCAGATTTCAGACCGATGGGAATTTCAATGCCTTCATTTTCAGCTCCCAGAAAATAGAATAGAATGGTGAATGCTCTGAATGGAAATTCTTCCCTGCCACAATGGCATCAGCAGAAATGCCAAGCTTATCTATTTATAGCCTTATCTGTGTCTAAAGACCCATAAATAGCTATGTAAAACACTGCACTTCTATGTATGTGTGTGTGTATGTCTTTTCCAGCCACTGAAATGTTAAATCAATTTTATAACAAGTTGCTTTTCCAGCCACTGAGTGGCTGTAAACGTTAAGTGTTTTTACAGGTGATTTTTTTCCCCAGCTGCTAAGAAGCTTTAAATGTTATAAAAAACCCCTTGCTTTTCCAGCTGTTCAACCACTCTAAGCATTTTTAATGGATTTTTTTTTTGGTCTTTTTTAACTTGCTAAAAACTATTTATATTTTACTCACCAAGCAAGTGCAAAATTGTTCTGGCTCTGTCTAGGTCTTGTTTTTATTGTATTTTTTTGTTTCCTTTTTGTTTGAAACCTGTGAAGAAAAATTCTTTCTCTGTCTGAGGATGTATTTTTTTTTTTTTAAAGAAGAGAAGGGGCTTTGCTTTAATGAGTCCAAGATGAACATTATGAGTTCATCTCAGCATTTCGATACCTCCAAAGCACCGTCCTCGTGGTATGTTCAATGGAAACACTGTTCTTGTGGTATGTTCAATGGAAATACTGCACTTGTGGTATTTTCAATGGAAAAAAAAAAACAAACCTTATTGTGGCTTTTCCAATTCAGGAAATGCTGGTCGGTCTTTCAAGGAGGGGAAAAAGAGGGAGTGGAGGGTGAGAGAGCTAAACGGAGGTGACAGCGAAATGGAAGAATTATTTGATTGTAACGAGGTGGGGAGAGATAGACCAAGAGTTTAGGGCAGGGAAATGGAAAATTCTTGTGGCCCTCAAGGATTCCTAACAGTGGGAGAAGGAACAGGATCTGGGGTAGCATTTAGGGAAAGGTGTAGGACAAAGTTAGGAAGGATGAAAAGAATCATTCCTGAAGGAAAAAATGGCAACCAAAAAGGAATGAGACAATGTAGAGATGTGTCTGAGGAAAGGGAAATAAAGAAGAGAGGTGTCTTGCTAAATGCAACAATTGAGAACATGACTCATTTGAAAAGACAGCAGAAGTCCCTTTATATTTAGGTCCCAAGGTCAAGTAGCCATAGGAACATATTGCCGCATGTTCAGAGAAATGAAAGGATTTTGCCACCCTTTTAATCAGAGAGTGAAATCAGAGAATCATAGATCTGGTTTGGTTGGAAAAGACTTATTGTGGAGTTCAACCATTAAGCAGCACTGCCAGGTCACCACTAAACCATGTCCCTCAGCACCACATCTCCATCTATCTATCCAATCCCTCCAGGGATGGTGACCCAACCAGTGCCCTGGGCAGCCTGGGCCAGGGCTTGACAACCCTTTGGGGGAAGAAATTGCTCCTGTTGTCCAACCTAAATCTTCCCTCTAACAACTTGAGGCTGTTTCCTCTTGTCCCATTGCTAACACCCCAGCCAAGGCCACCCTATGACTGCATCAGCCTTTCTGTAGCCACTCAAAAGAAGACTTGAAGTTTGTATCCTCTTAACCAAAGCTAGGGATTAGGCAAGGAAAGGTTACCATCAGGTGGCTCTTCCTACTGCTGCTGGAGCTGCTTCAGGTTGCTTGGCTCTAAGACAGTAACTGGGATGATGGGATGGGTGCTGTAGGAAGAACTGCTGAGATTCTCTCCAAACTACAGCATCTGGTTGCTGGCAGAAAAATTACTGCATCATTTCCAAAGCAGAGCAGGCTAGAAATCACAGTTCTGGCTCTAAAAGCAATAAGGTTCTGGAGCAACATTTGAATTAAAATAATAATAAAAAACCCAACCAAACAAAAAAAAACAGTGAGAAGATTCAAATTAATTTTGATATTCATCAAATCCTTGGGAAAAAACACGGATTTGGTTTAGAGAGGAAATATCCAAGAATTTCTTTCCAGTCTGATACTCCTCATCATAGTGATTTCTGATGATGTTGACAGGCATGTACAGGAGACTGGTTCAGTTCACCTATGCTTGTGGAGGGATTCAAGTGCCCTCTCAACTGGCTTAATACCCAGCAGAAAATACCAAGTAGACACACAAACACCACGTTTTGTTCCTATATATTAAAAGTATATATTCTATATTTTCATGTGACATGATCCCAGTTGATTTGCTTTTAACTTAAACACTCAGAGTTTCCATCTGCTCTACTACTACTTGAAGAACTGTGAATCTTCTCATTTCTTTACAAAAGATCCCATTTTACTGCAGATTTAATGTTTGCTTCAGCTGATATTGGATTCATTCAACTGTGCAATAAAGTCACTTTGGCCATGTTCACATCTCTTTGTCTTTGCTTTCTAAGAACTTTGGAGTTATCAAGTTTTACTGGCCAAAAAATGTAGCAGAGAGTAAATTTCAGAATCACACAGAGAAGTATTTACAGAAAGTGACATTTTGGTTTCGAGGAGGAAATATTTGCACCAGATGTGCTTACACATGCCACCATTCAGGCCTGGAAACCCACCATGTGATTCATCTGACCAGTCAGTCATTCAGATCAAATTTTAAAGACTGATTATGAGTCCCAGGAGCAAATAGTTTAGAAATATGGTGTATATGTATTAAATTGAGCTGGTCTGATAACATCCAAGGACCCAGCAAAGTCAGTGTACAGATTTCTCATCTCTTCAGGAAGTTCAGGTCAACACCATCATGAATGGATTTAAAAAGAAACCCAGAATTTGCTTTCAGATCATCCATAAAGAGAAAGGGAAAAGGCAGCAAGTGGATTAACATCCCAAATACTATAATCTTGCCGGAGAATTGTTGTAGATATAAATCCTGCTGTATCATCTTTACTTCATGTCATCTACTACATAAAACAAACTGATAACTTAGATCTTCTGATAGGAAGTTATCCACACTGACAATAATTTTATTAGCCTGTTTTCTAAGCACATGCATATTTAAAACTGAAACTCTCCTGAACATTTGACCATCTGAGGGGAGGCACTTGAATTATTTGGCCAGAGAGACTGCAAATCTGCAGTTAGTGCTGATAAAGAGTAACTGCAGTTAGTCTTTGTCTCATAGGTATCACCCCTGATGCTCAAGATGAACATGTCCTTTAAGGACAGGTAGCAAGTGTTAGACCATAATATCTTTCTGTTGGGCCTTACCATGTCTAATTGATTTCCTTATTCTTTCTGATGATCTGAAAACATAACTTATCTTCCCAATGTTCTTCATACTCTCTCCCAGCCCATTCCAGCTCCTTGAACCCCAGGGTACATTTGTCCCTCTGGGCACGAGAACAATTTGATTATATATATTTACTCTCCGTTTTCCCAGTTGAAAATTGCTGGATTTCTTGCTGAGAAGGAAGCTTGCACTGCACAGGTTTTCTGCTCAGCAGGTTACAGAGGCAGAGGCTGTGAGCTGAACACATTGAGAGACTTCAAGACACATGAGTCTCGTTGGTATTCTCACTCTTTGGGCAGGGATTGATCTGTGATCAAGGAAATTGCAGGAGATGCTGTTGGATACATCAACTTGGCCTCTACAGTTCACCCTCCTTGCTAGGGCAAGATTGTTTAAGATTTATTTTTAGTCCTTTGTCTAATCTAGAGGCAAACTTCTCAAGCAATGGATCTTCTCCCACATCCTCTGGAATAATTTTCCACAGTCTAATAAGATTTCAGCACTTGGAAGTTTATCCTGTTATTCAGCCTAAACTTTCCTCTATTTAACATTATGCTTTCAGTCCTTATACCCTTTTCACCATCCTAAACAATTCATCTTTTTCTCAGTGTTTACAGTCCACAAGATTTCCTTCTACTTTCCAAGAAGTTTCCAATCAGTATTTATAAGATGGAAAAATAAATGACAAACAGAAGGTTCAGCAGAAAAGAACCTCCTGCACTACAGCACTCAGATGTTTGTGCTACAACTGTGTGTACTTCAAAACAGACACTGTTTCTACAGCCTGCTGGTATCCAACTATACCACCAAAGGTGCTAGACACATCTCCAGTCTGAACAAACTTTGGGAACTAGAGAGCTGCATACCTTGAACTTCCAAAGTAATGCTTTATTTAAATAAAAAAATAAAAACAACTCCAAACAAACCCAGGATTTCATTCTTTCTTCTTATTTTGCTATTGTTATTTTTGACTGAGCATGAAATGATTGAGTTTACATAGTCAAGGACTTGTTTGTGTGGTATGATGGTGCTTGGGCATCATGTCCATATAAACAGTTAACCTCCCAGGATGCAGGATCTTTGTTGTGTCTGATGAAGGCAGACTTTCATTAGGCCTTTTACCACTAGCTCTTGGAACTCTTCCACTTCATGCAAGTAAAAAAACCACAAATATTCCTCTACTTATATCAGTACCAGAAGCTGGAAGCATGGAATGTTTCAGAATGCTTTGAACCCCTTAATTGTCTCTTGTAATAATACATTTTTTACATTTGAACTCGTGAGTTATCAAGGAGAAGGAACGTAGCAACTTGGTTAAAATAAAGAATTAAATTATGGTTATGGGGGGGAAAAAAAAAAAAGGTACTTTCCACTGCTCTCAAAAGAAAGTGCCTTTGGGAAAAAATGAATCAGAACAGATCTCTGGCCTTCTCTGTATGGCTTTGTGTTGTATTTCATGGACAGCTCATGGTTGGATAGACCTGAGATGAAGGTCTTCCATTTCTTGGAAGTATCTTGTGCTATATCACCTTCTGTGAAATAGAAAAACAATGTTATTAAGTGTAGGTTTTCTATAGTATATCAGGCTGTATGAGAAAACAGGTAAATGTTATCCTGATATGTTTTGCCCCAGCAACTGAGCTCTTCTGCACCTTGTCTAAATGATGGTAGTTAATGCAGCTCAGGACCTTGGCCATATTCCTTGTTGTCCTGTCTCTTCCCAGCCTCACCTGACCTCAGCTCTATTCCATGCAGCACTGAAACCATTTTTTACCTTGACTTTGCATCTTCGTTCAGTAGGGTTCTTAGATCTAGACTTGCACCCAGCAGCTCTTCTACAGCTCTGTTCAATTTGATTGTTTCAGTTGTAGATATGCTATTCTTGTGGGGAGTTTGGACACATTCAAAAAGACTGCACCAAAGTCAAATGCTATATGTGTGGTGAAAACTGGCCATGTAGCCAGCAACTACAGCAAGAGCAGTGAAGCTAACTACTATCTCTGCGGCGAGTCAGGGCACCTTGCACAGGAATGCACAATTGAAGCTACAAACTAACTATTCTCCTTTGTTGCCCTTCCTTTTTCTGGTTGATGGTTGCATTAGTATAGTACTTGGTTTATTTATTTGGGAGCATTTTCATCCTAAAGATTCAAGATGAGCTGGATCATCGTTTCATCACCATGATCTTCCCAAGATATACTGCAGAATTCATCCTGAGGGATCCTCTAATGTTTACACAAATGTACCTCAGGAAAGAGTTTGGCCATGGGAATCTTAATCCTCCCATTACACAGTATTGCAAAATGTGTTGCCCTCGAGAGAAAACCCATGATGAGGAAGTCAGAGAGAAAAAACAGACATCTTTGAAAGCTAGTCCAAGTCATTGGCACTACCCTCTCATTTCTTTGGACCCCAAATCCACAAAATACATAAGAAAATGAAAACTAAAACCCAAAATGAAACCTAGCAACATTACAAAAGAATTTAGAGTACCATAATTTTGTGTACACGGAAACAGAGTCTTCTTCTTTTTCTAAATTGATTTTATGTTTCCCAGCTTAAGACATCAGTGTCCAAAACAAAATGAAAGCCTTTGACCCTTTTAAATATCCAATTAACTGGGGCAGAGGGTTACCATTATACAACGTAATGCAGGTAGCCAAAAGGTCTGGATCCCAACCACTTTTGGTGCTGTTACATACACATCCATTTCAAAACCCTGTTTTGAAGACACCAGTGTAGAATAACTCAGGTTTTGCTGGGCTTTATGCACATGTGAACCACAAACTGTCTTTTGAGAGGGAACAGGGAACTAACAGCAACAAAGTGACCTCTATCTAAACTGTTGACAGTTCTTTGCTCAGTTCAGTCCTTGATTTCAGGATAATGGAAGAGATACTTGGATGTGGGAAGGAGCTGAAAGGTAGCAATGCAGGAACAGAAGAAGCCATATCATGATAGAGAGGCCCTTGTCAGCATTTCAGTATCTATTTATAATTTTAAGAAGGTGATTGAAGAAACTGGAACTTTGTCCTGGTTCAATCCCGCTAAAACTTGATGTGAACTTTGCTTCTTTGTTCTTTCATCCTCAAGCCACCCCTTGGGAAAAGTGCCCCTTTTTTGCTAAGGGGAAATCCAGGCCCTGCCCTTCTGCTATCGCTTGGGATGTGCCCAAAGGGACTCAGCCATGGTGATCTGGTACAACCCTTACCCAGGCCTGGATTAGGAGCACCTCTTGTCACTCCATGGCAAAGGATCAGAGGAGATGGATCTCTTTGATGGAAGGGTGAATTGCCTGATACTTCTCACTACGGATTAACTGGGAACAAAATCTTTTGTTACCAGGCTGCTTTGCTATCAAGAGCAGAGTCAGATAGGGGGAAAAAAAAGTCCATTTCTGTAACTGCTTTATGTCAAAACTGTCCCTTTTGGCTTCATGCTCTCACAGGGTAATAAGTCAATGCCACATGTTATCGACCCTAATCAGCCTCCGACAGAGCCACCCACAGCAAGCCCTGAGTGCAGGAAGAGAGCGTGCCAGGCTTTGTGAGAGGAAAGAGTTTTCCCTCTCAGAAGCCCAGTGAAAACAAAACCAAAGCAGCCACCAAATCAAAGGGAGAGCATAAAAAAAGCTCTTGGAGATAACTCCACATCCCCCTCAGAATTGCAGGAGCTGGCTTTGAGCTGACTCTCAGCCACACATACAGGGTGGGAGCTCTCTTGAGGGACCAGGGAGAGTTAGGCACTGTGGGATACAGCTCCATCACACCCATGAGCCAAGGGAAGCAGAGCATTTCACTCCTCTTTTATCCTTTATCTTCCCTAGTCACCCACAGTCAAACTACACAAAAACGTGGGGAATAAGGAAACACAAAGGCAGGTCACAGTTGTATTTCTCTACAAGGATCTTCTCCCTGTGGGAACCTCCAGTGCTGGTTCCTGCTAATCCATGACTTCAGCCACTATAGATAGTGGAAGTTTTCTGTGCTTTGCTGCCTCAACAATGGGCTTGGGAACTCATACAACCTTTCATTTCCGTCCTTTTATTTGTAAATTACTTTCCTTTAAGAATACTGCTATTTAATAGATGGGTTATGATGTCAATCTCTTTAATAAGAGCTATGCTTTTTCCTCTACAGTTTTGTTTTTATTCTAAACACGATTTTTTTTTTCCCTAAACAGATACAATTTTAAGGAAAAAAAAAAAAAAAAGCCAAACATGACCAGAAAAGACCTTATTTGTTATGGAAAAATTATAACAAAGATTTTTCTGTGGGGTTTTTTTTTGCCTTCGCTCTTCCTGTTGTTGGTAATAAAAGAATTTTTATTGTTCTTTGGTGGTAATCCTAGCTTTATGTTGAAAATCAGAAAGGATTTTTTCCTTCTTTTTTTTCCCCTGTTTCTGGTTTGGTTCTCTAGTTTGTAGCCTGAATGGAACTAACCCAAGCATTGAAACAGCCTTGCCACACACGGTCAGCAATGGCAATGCTCCCTCAGAGCCAGGCTGCATGGGGAGGCTGCTTCACACAACCTCACTTCACATCCAGTGACTGAGAGGGCACTAGGAACATCTGTGCATATCCCATGGTAAATTCTGATCTGGGTTATACAGCTGTGAGTACACAGTAAAATCATAGGGTCTGGAAGATTCAGGCCAGGTTTGCCCTACACTAAAGAAGTCTATAAGCAATAAAGTGCACATTCAGTCAGGGAGATGCTGCATGGTACACACACTGGGGATAGCTGAAATGTCTTCACTGACATTTTCCCTCAGGTAGGACTAGCCTTTGTGGAAATTTGTTTTGAGCAATTAAGCTGTATTTCATTCTATTTTTTACTTCCCTCCTGGTGGTGGTGGAAAGCAACAAATGGTTGGAATTTTTCTTTCTGCAAAAATGGAAAATTAAATTTTATTTTTAATGTGGAAAATACCAGCAGCTGAAACGCTGTAATTTTGAGACTAATTTAACTGATACACTGCCTAAATAAAATCATGTGCTGAGCACGATAACCTTTGTTTTCCTTCTCCCATGTTGGCATCTTCCCTCTGCCAATAGTTATGTGAAAAGTTGAAGCTTGGATCCTTGCCTTCTTTAAAAAAAATAAAATAAAACAAAACCCATCCTTAATTAATAAAAACATTACACAAAGACAAACCAACAGCAAAACAAAGAGAAGCAAAACAGGACAAGGCACTCTTCTCCCCTCCTGTTAAGTATGACAATATTGCAGAGGCAGTACAAGGGAATGCAGCCTTGTGTCCATCCAGGGTGGTGAGATGTGGCTGCTCAGTGCTTGTGCTGTCTGCTCGTGCAGGTCCACAGCTGCTCTGCTCCATGCTTGGACATCCCAGAGAGCACATCCATGCAGCACAAGCTCCTACACAGCACCCTTGCTCAGTCCAGAATTAGGAGCTCAGCATATGAACTGAACCAGAGCACTGCAAAGTGCTCTCCTGCTTGCCTTTGCTCTTATATGATAAGGAAACGATAACATATAGTGTATCTTTTATTATAACTGTCTGCAGCCTCTAGGCAAAGTATTTCAGCTGAAAAGCACAGTGACTCTGACAAGACTTGGAGAGATATCAGACTAATAAAACATCCTTAAATATCAGGTTTGAAAGTTAATTCATTTGGAGCTATACATTTTGGCCAGAAAAGGCACTTTTTTTTTGCTGGAAGTGTTTTGCAGACAAGGGGAACAAGAGAACAGTCCTGAGAAACCTTCTGGAAGTTATCAATATCCAAGTTGCCACTTGAGCCTTCTCATTCACCCTGCAAATAAATGAGCTATGCAAACACATCCTTTGTGGTGGGAGAGCAGCGGAGCTGAACGTACTGTCTGAGCTCTCGGGCAAGCAGGGCAGCAAGGTTCAACCTCTGATGTTTCTCTCCTCCTGCCCCTTTCCCAAGGAAAAGCAGACTTTGGAAATCACAGAAGCTTTGCTGCTGCTTGCAACCAACAACAGCACTGAAAGGAGTGCAAATAATGTTTCCATTGCTCACCATTTCAGATTGAGAGTGTATTTTTCTTGGAGCATTCTTAACCTTTGGGATCTTTTCATGTTCTTTAGCCATTGTGTTTGCGTCTTCCTTGTTTTCTTACAGGGAAAGCTGAAATGACTTACAATTAAAATCTTTTTTTAACAGCTTTCTCCTGTTGCTTTGGCAAAACAAATTCTGAACAGTTGGAAGGATACAGTGCCATTTACTCCCTCCTCAAATAGCTTTGCCCTTCTACCAAGAAATCCTGCTGAATTTGGATCTGATCATTGCTTGTGCAAGAGGGATACCTCCAGGGTCTTCAACAAAACTGGAGAGATCTGCACCAGCTGAAAATTTTCATTGTTAAGTCAAGGGAGAAATTTCTTTATGCTGGGCCAGATTCTTTCAGTGCTACTTGTTTGTTTGTCTTTAAATTTTGCAGGATCAACTCGTGATTCACAGTGGTACAGCTGGGAACAGAGGCTGGGTGAGTAACTGAAGGTGCTAATGACCAGGCAGGCTAGAACTGGAGGTAAGCCGGAGCCACATATGGCTAATGTGTTCCACACTTTCAAATGTGGAAGGATTCAGGGATTTGGAGCCTGATTTTACCCATCCTGGTAACAGAACGTGACTGTGAGACTCCCATGTGAAGACAGGAGCACCTCAATGTTGTCTGAGCTCACTGTCTGCACAGATCACCTGCAAGCATTGGAGCTTTTCCAGCTCAAAGCCTGGACTCCTAACCCACCCTGACTTGCAGCCCAGCCTAAGCAATGACCCCATTGAGAAGTCAGCTCTAAGGAGAGCACATCCTCAAGCAGCACTCTCACCCAAAAAACTTCATTTCTATGGTCTAATATGCTTGATTATTTTCCTCAATGAGTATGTTTACTCTGAAGAAAGACACATAAATCACATCAGCTGAAACCCAAGCAAGCCTATGACAAATACGGTGTTTTTAAAGGTTGGTTGTTCTTTTTAATGAAAGAAAAGCAAGAGGACAGGGTTGGACTTTTATGATGTGCAAAAGAGGTTGTAACCACAGAAAAATATGCCTCCAAAAGCCAAATATTATTCATTTTGGTGGAATGCACTGTTAAAATAGCTCAGCCTTTCAGGAAGGAGCATGCTTATGTAAACCACCTTTTGAGCAGACAACCTGAAGAAAATCCTATCTGCATGGACATGGAGTATCTTCCTCATGTTCATAGACTTAGAAATGTCCACCTGGTCAGTTGTGGTCTTCAACAGACTCATACAGCACATTTAAGACAAGAGACAAGCATAGAGGCCAGTGATGAAGACCTCCTTTAACAGGAATCAATTGTTCAGTCATGCAATTTGCTGGTCCACCACTTGTTTCATTTAACATTTAAAAAGGGATGAACCATCATCACTGATCCTCTGTCAGAGCTCAGAAACAGCTGTCATGAGCAGCATGTCCATCAAAAAGGCTGATAAAATTACTGGTATATCTACAACTTCTGAACAGTGTTTCTTTAATTGACACCTGAGTCTCTGAAGTTTTACAATAAAGCTCAACAGATACAACACTGAAGTGCTTGCTACTCTAGGTATTTATAGGGAGATTTTCAGCTTTCGAGGGATCTTGAATGGGATTAAAGATAGATTTACATACATTTACCTCATTGAAAAAATGTATCTCATATTGGTTCCATCTGGGTTTTTTTTCCCTGCATATGCATGACCTTTTCTTGTTTCTTGTAGCCCCTCTGTTGCCTCAGTACCACTACACAGCTGACATCTGTGTGTAGATGAACCTATGAACAGCTCAGCTCCTTCAGCCTGGTCTCCTGTGCACGTTGATGCTGCTGTTGAATTCCCTTCCCAGCCTCAGGATCTCCCAAATTCAACCCACTTCCCATTCCTCCAATCTCCTCAGTATAAGACTGAATCTGGGTGCTGCTTTACCTGGAAGTAATTGTAATTTTCTATAACACTATTTAATCACTGCCTTGGCTGCTGAGGGGAGAATGGAATGTAAAGGAACCAGTAAGGGGATAATTGGGTTCAGATGCTCAGTTGTTGTCCATGAAACCTATAGCACAGGAAATTTTGTGTGTCTCTCAGGTCTCTAAAACCTACAGATTATGTTTCATAACAGACACTATTAGGTCTTTGCTTCTTTTCCATTTCAGTTCTCAAAGGCACAGTCTGAAAATCCCTTGTGGTCTCCTGTGGCCCCTGGTGCCATAACTGTGCCCACAGCAGAGGGAGCATTAAACTCATTGCCCACGGGAAAGTGTGGGCAGTGATACCCATGTTCCTAGAATCCTTGGATGGGTAGGATGAGCTCATTAGCCTTAAGGACCTTGCTGCCAGCATCCAAGCTTGCTAGGCCCTGGCAGATGAACCTTAGGACAAAAGGGTGGGTCCAGCTCTGCGCATGCTGTGTCTCACCTAAAAAAATCCACAGCTCAGGCTCGAGGGTGCTATCTGCTATCCTCTTTTTATCAGCGCACTTGGAAAAGGCACTGTTGAGGAACATGGATGGAGCACTCCCTGGATCTTTGTTCGCGAAGCCTAGCCACGACGACGACGATTTCAGTTCTCAACACTCTTGACATTCATGGGAAAATAGTGGCCAGTCCTTATGGAGGCCAACCTCAGGCATGGGAAGAACAAGACATCACTGCTGTACCAAGGGCAAATTACACCTCGACAACCTGACTGCTCTCTGTGATTGAATGACTGGCTCTGTGGAAAAGGGCAGAGGGGTGTATGATGTGATCCTCTCTCTTGTCTTGATATTTACATGTGCAATGTTGCTGAAAACTCATTTTCCTTCTGACTGAAATGTCTACACAAGTATATTAACTTAAATTTGTATTTCTTGCACAGCTTGAAACCTGCAAAATATTTCAGCTATCTGAAGATGCTGCTCCACAGGGGAGGTCCTTCTGGTCCTTCTTTCACTCACACCTTCCTTCTCTCATACTGTCTTTTCCAGAAAAAAGGCCTATTTTCAGGACAATTCCTCTGCAAATGTATCATATTCTCTATTCACATTGTTAGTGTAAAGATGATGAGCTTTCCTGGATCAGGATGCTCTCATGAATGGCTTTGTTGCTGTTCTGTTTTACCCTGCAGTCAGGCAGCTGGGAAACTGAGCTTTGAAAAGTCAGCAAGAGGAACACACAGATTAAATATTCATGTTTCTATTTTCCATCCTTTGATTTTTGTCCCATGTAGCTGTAGGGAAAAAAAAAAAAAGAAGACTGAAAATATGATCATTTAATTGAAAGTTTAATTTGAGAGAGTTCAAAACCATTTTAAAGAGAGGACAAGCTACTTAGAGTGATTTCTGTATACTTCATGTTGTTCATTTGCATACTTCAGCTTCTCTTCTCCCACCACTTTCTGTCCCCATCAATTAGATTTATTTTGTTTTAATCCTGCTTAATTTCTGCTGGGAGGAGACAAAATAGTGTGGCTGCTTTTCTTGGCCTAAGGAAAAGTTATATGTGTGCAGTTAAACTACTCCCTGCTATTATCACCCTAGGAGTTACACACATAAAACTCATTTTTATCCATGAAATGAAAGAGAATCGGAAATTCTTATAAGTTACTATAATTGGTGAAAAATACTCAATTCAATAGGTGATCTTCTCCATTGTTACAAGTGGAAGTAAAGCCTTTCTACCTCAGAGGAACTATATTGACTTACACCACTTCAAGATTTCACCCACAGTAAGAAGGTAAAACAAAAAACCACTCCATTTTTTCCTAGGAGGGGAGAAAAGAAAAATAATATAAAAAAAGCCCTTCCTGACTATGAAATGCACTGAGTTTTAAAGAAGAAAGCGTATAAAGAACATACACAAATTTTAAGGTTTGAAAAATGACAGAAAGGCAAAAGAGAAGGGAAATAAACCAACGCAGGAGAGATGAGGTAGTATTTATGATTCCCCTCAGGATTCTAGTACTCTGAAGTATCCTGTGAGACACAGAGTTTTCTAGGAGATTTTCAGGATTAAAACCCCCTGGTAAAACTGGCAATATTTAAAGTGTATATTTCAAAGATTCCCAAGAAAGTCCTAGTGAAAATGAGACTCAGTGTACCCCAAAGCAGTCAGTGGCAGGGGTCACTCAACTCATACAGTGTAGTGACACTAAAGCACAAGTCTCCTTAACTTAGGGGTATCCACACCACTGAGTATTTAGGGAGCAGAAATGAGGTGGTTCTTGTTTGGTTTTTCTGTGGGATCTAGAAGTCATGTAATCAATTATGGAGTCAAGTATCACACCTGGAATCCTGTGTCCAGTTGTGGGCCCCTCAGNGCTAGAAGCAGAAAGACACAGATCCACATGATGTCCCAGGTTTCTCTAGTGGTTTCTGCAAAGCAGAACCTTTACAAGAGATCACTTCTGTTTCACATTTGGCTTGTGCAGCAGCCTCTCCTCCAGTAGACAGCACGACGTTAGCAGTTTGATGACAAGGGAAAAAAAAGACCTTGATAAACACCAAACCCTGTCATTATCTCATTTCGGTGCACTCTACATTTTTTCCTAAACAAATTCCATGGAAAACTCATGTAGGAAACCATAACTTGCTACAAATGAAAACCCACAGATTAAATTTTTAGTTTTTCTTTTCTTAATATGTGAACACAGGGATAAAATTACTTCATTGAGAAATACATGACATGACAAAGAACAGAGGGATAAAAGAAAGAAAGAATAACCCCAAATTTACCAATGGCTAAACCAATTTTTCCAGGAAAACAAAAGTCCTATCTTAAAGCTCCTCTATGCCACAGTGCCTAGCAAAGATACTTGAAACGGATGTGCTTCAACCACATAAAGCAATTCTTTATCATTCCTTGTTTCTGTTCTTTTATCTGGTCCCAGCTATGATGCTTCTTCATGTTGAATGTATTAGATAATCATTAAGATATTAATTTACAGACAACTTGGAAAACATGCCACTATAATAAGTAAAGGAATCACTAAGCTGATCTTTAAAACTCCCAACTAGAACACTAAATCTCAATGAAAGAAATCAATATTCTTCACATTGAGTTAAACTCAAGACCTAGAAATACCTGAAGATAAACTGAAAATCTTTCCAGTTACTCCAATGCTTGTATCAGTATATTTTATAGAGTGACTCAAGCTTCCTTGTGTATCACTAAGTCATTTATTTCTCTTGTTGATGTGTACAAATTCCCTCCTCTGCTGAACTGTTCACCTCCATTATTAGCCAAGCATAATAGCATGGTGTTTGAGTCTGTGGAAACACACACCCATTACAACCCCACAACCACCATGGTGCTGGCTTTACTTCTGTGGAGGAGAACAAATAGATGTCTCTCTTCTTCAGAAAATCAATGCTTTGTCAATTTTTGGTCTGCTGTTGCACAGGATGTCTATCTAGTTGGAAATTGCTCTATGGAAATCAGTAGAAAATGCCAACTTATAATTTCCTGATGGAAGTTTCCCTGAAATGTGTCTGAAGTTCAAGACAACAAATATGAGTAGCAACAACAAAAAAATATATCCACTCCAAAACTAGACAATTTCAGGATGATCTCTTGGCATTCTATATGCCACATTTAGGTATTGGGCTTTCTAGGTAGAACTGAGTTCCTTTTGGAGCTCTACCAGAGCTTGGTCCTTAACACCTGTATCTCACTGACATGGATGAAGAAGTTCCCTTAATTCATCACTAAGTTCCCCCTATCACAGAGGAACAGCAAAGGTTTCAGAGACATGGGATGCTCATTTGTATATCATGGACCTTTCCATCCTAGTGACTCCTGTGGCCTTCTATCAGCTGAAGGCTCAAATAAAAAGCATTCCCACAGAAGTCACAGGAACTGGTTATCAGCAAAAGCAGCTAAGGAAGAAAAGCACTTACAAACATGCCAAGGAGCAGGAAGACCATTATGAAGCTATCTGGAAAGATTTCCTCTTGTATCACATAACAGCCTACTTTATTGAAACATTTACTAATCATTATTTGTTGTCTCCTCAGCTTCTAGAATTTCTTTGTATTTACAGTGCATGCTTCTTGTCACAACTTCTCAGGTCAGCACTGCTCAAACTAGTGTTGCTGGCCTGGAGTTCTGCACCAAGGCATCCACAAGATGACATGAGTAGGAATACTTCCTTGTGGCTCCTTTCTTCACCTCCCCATTTAAAAACACTCAGGCAGGGTTTTAGATGTTACTTCAGCCCTATCACAGAATGGCAAATCCTTGGAAATGGGTAGGATGAGCTCATTAGCCTTCTGGNAGAAGTGCATACCAGCTGAATGCAGAAAGTCAACCGTCAATGGTGCACCTGGGCCCACTGACATGTGGTGTTGTGAGTTGCAAATTACTTCCTCTCCTTGCCCTTCTTCTTACATGAATACTTGATATGGTGTCAGAAATAAAACATCTTTATGTGATTAAGTCTTTATTGTGGCTAAAGAATCGCTTCAGGAATGGCAAGGAGCAAAACCCCACTCCCTAATGCAATGTAAACCTATGCCTATAAGCAGGGTCTAACATTTTTGGAGGCCACACACAAGCTCCTTACAGCAGTCATTATAAAAGCTCTGCTGCCTTCTCCAGTTCTGTTCT
This sequence comes from Bucco capensis, assembly GCA_013396975.1. Taxonomy (NCBI): domain Eukaryota; kingdom Metazoa; phylum Chordata; class Aves; order Piciformes; family Bucconidae; genus Bucco; species Bucco capensis. Next base: position 44,964 of record VWZO01000771.1, read on the forward strand.
TCATGAATTCTGAGCTGTGCATAAGCAGCAATTTGCTAAGCAGGGGACAAGGATCGAGCGAGGACTGTCTCAGTTGTCATCAAACATTGAAATCACATGGTGTCATTGCTATTCCAACAGTGAGTCTTTTTGGCATGTGTTCTCCTTCAGCTCTGCCATGTCCATGTAATGAGGAGAGCTGAGACATGGCTCATTTGCTATTTAATATTCACTTAAATAAAAAGGACTTTTCTGTAGGACTGGTTACACCTAAACTACTTTTGGTGAGCCATCAGGGTTTTAACTTCTCTGTTGTTGATGTAAAAACAAGTGTCTTTCTCTCTCTCTGAAAAATTGGGAATTTTTACCGGAGACTTTGGATAAAAGGCAAAAATATTTTGGCCCTAAACCAAAAACGTTAAGCTTAAAATGGCAAACCTCTCATTTTCAGCCAAACAAAGAAAACGTTGGTTTTGGCTGGACATTTTTGGTTTTTCAAGAGAAGTGATGTTTTTTTTTTCTCTTGGTCAAAAATTTTCCATGAGGTGAGGAATAAACATTACTGGTAAAAGCCTGGTGGAACTGGAAGGAAGGAGTAAAGAAAGAGATAAGGAATAAAAACAATTTATCACAAGCATCACTGAAGCTACTGTTACCAAGGTCTGTCACAGTACCAATCCGGTAAAGAAACCCTGAAACCTATAGCCTGGGATATTTATAGCATGATTCATGGTCACTGAATGTTCTATAAACAAATTTATGGAACTGTTTTTCTCTCAGTTGTTTCCTTTTTTAGAATATTATCACCAGCAAAAGCTCTTGCAGGCTATTTCTACCTGGACAGAATTTTCATAGCTATCCTGATGATCTCAGCTGCTACAAAGGCAATAAATAATCCCAGGCCCTTGTGACTGGCAATAAAATGTCCCATGCAGTTGTGAGTGACCTTATGAATTCAGGAAAAGCAGGAATCCATGCAAGCATCCAGCAGACACAGGAGATGCCTTGTTACCTCTTTCTATGCAGTCTGTATTGAGAAGGGAATGTGCTTAGAGATGACAAAACCCCTTCAGACCAAGCTGTGTGCCATCCAAGCACCAAACATGATGGGCACAGATTGTCCCACGTGACTCAGAATCACTTACTCTTGCAGCATAAATCACATCCACCTCTGTTGTTGCATCATGGCCTGTGGATTAAGCATCACAGCAAAATGGCCAAGGTGGGAGGATATGGATCCTGTAGGTTAGCAGAGGGAGAAATTAAAAGGTGTGTTGCAGCCAAGAGCTGGCTTGTAGTAAAGCTTTCATTGTGGGTGCATATCTGGTCTGTTTAATGACTTTTTAATTTTCTGCTTAATATTTGGCTCTAAAGAGTGTGTTTCTCACAGCACAGCTTGAGTGCTGGGCTAAAGAGTAAACTGGACAAGTGTCAAGAGAAGAGTGTTCCCCTGAGTTCCTAGTGCATGCCCTGGTGGTTTCCTTTTCCATGTCTTCAGGAAATACTCCATCATTCCTGAGAGCCCTGCTATCCATATCTTACATGTACCTCTGACTTCTTGAGGGGCACAAAAGTGAATAAAACTGCCAAGAACTGATGCTCTTACCTTGTAGTTTTTGTGTAGAATCCATGATCAGAGACAATTTTTTAATCACTGTTTCAGTGTTTCCCCACTAGTTCCTAAAGCAGCTTTCAGGACGTGACGCAAACCAGCAGTTTAAAGCCATAGATCTTTCCAGTTAATCTAAAAGATTAAGCACCTCACAGCCACTGGAGAGAGCTCCTTGGAACTACAGTATTATGGCCCTGGATAAATCTGGTTTTATAATCCTGCTTAGTCTACACTGATCTGGATAAACAGAGACCCATCGTTGGAGAACGAAGCTCAGAAAAGCATGATTTAGGCAAAGGGAGGAAAACAGGAGCTCATATTTTCAACAGGGACAGGAAGGTGGCATAGGATGTTAAATCGTGTTAGGGACAAAAGATAATCCCCAGTTGTCCTTTACAATGACACTTCACACAGAGTCACCTTACTGTTAAAGTCCCTGAAGAGAAAAACAGCCAATCAGCCTGGGGAGGAAGGCTGTGTGGAGTGAGGAAGATGAGGTGCCTGTGCTGAATGTCCTAGCACCCACATCCAGCCCAGGTACAGCTGGCCCTCGAGGGACCCCATGGACAGGTCTCCCATGGAGACACAGCCTAAGTCTGGAACGTGCATGAAAGCTCCTGAGCTCAAGGAGCACGAAGGGCAGCCAAAGTGAGAACTTCTGAGGGGAAAAATAAATGATACTTATCTACCCTCCTCACCTTGAGGAAAGAACCAAGGGCAGAAGTAAACATGTGCACAAACCAGTTGATTACTAGGAATCTCAGTTTACCTACCAGCACTGGAACGTTGCTACATTGATTTCTAGCAGGAGTTTGTCGTGGGAACTCAGCTATGAACCCACCACACCAGCCCCACTGCATTGATAACAGATTTTAGCCACCAACAGCAGAGACTTTTCTCCTGGAATTAGCAGCTTTTGTCCTCCTTTGCCTTGCTAACTTGTCCTTCATCACAGGCTGTGTAGTGGAGAAGAGAGGGAGCACATCTTGTAGGCACAGCCATGACTTGGTGTTGGCGGGGAGGGCAGTACTTAACAGATAGTCTACTGGGTGGGAAAGCAAGAAGACACAGATCTTTTTCTTTCATTTGGCCAGTGGGCCATGGATGTAGCTGAGAGGGCAGCTTTCCCCTTTTTCATCATAATTTCTGAGACATGTAGTGACCAACATCCTTTTTCAAGAGCTCTTTGGTGGAAGGTTGTTTTCTGTATTCTGCACTAAGAAACCCTCTATGCTACAAATGCTTCCCTTCATATAAGCAAAGCTTTTAGATTCTTCTGCAACCACCTCAAGTTTAAAGTGCATGAGATCATTCATTACATCACCAGCTTATCTCTGGGGTTACTAAAGTGCTGATCAAATGACTGAGGAACTGGAAAGATTTGCTGCAACTAGGGATCTTAGGAAATCCTTTATTTAGCAAAAGTACAGGGAACATTTGCCTGTACAAAGGTTTTTGAATAGTGTGAAATAAATTAGTGGTGAATACGTCTTTAAATCCAGTAATTCCTGTAGTTCTGAAGGAAAAATAAATATTGTCTGTATTTCTGAAGATGTGCAACTGAAACATAAGTTACTGACTTGATACACAAATTACTGGGCAAAATTCCCTCGTCTATGTTTTGCAGATCATCAGATCAGCAGGCTTTATATTCTGAAGTAGCTGTGAACAAATAAGTTGGGCACTGGATCTGCATATGCAAACAAACATTCTTCAGTTATCCCACAAAGAAAAATGAATTTGAATTGAAGCTCTTTCTCGTACATAGCCTTTGTCTATTGGGAATCAGAGCAAAGTTTGTGGCAGTGAAGACAGAGAGCCTGGAAGTGTTGTATGCACAAAAGTTATCTCCTACTCACCCTAAATGATAATACTAAAATACTAACCCACAAACTTTATGGCAGAAAAACTCAGAAACAAGAAAAGGAAGCTTTTAGAAAACAAAGCAACTCATGAAAGTCATTACTGAGACATGAATTACTATTGCTGTTATTATTATCTAGTGCCTATATGCTGCTGTGATGAATAAGGACTCTTATGCCTTCTACAAATAAAAGGATAAGAGATCATTGTCACCACGAATTTAGTGGATGAAGAAAATTATCTGTGCATAATGAGTCTCTTTAAATAGAATATTGGCACATTATTTTTAAGCTAGCTAGAAACCACTATATCACACACAGCTTATGCTGGCCACTTAATTAATTTAAACTTAAAAAAAAACACACCAAAAATCCAAACACTTACATGACTTAAATGTCCCCTATATGACTCTCTCAAGGTTCACCTTGAGACACAGGAATTGTTGTACTGGAGTGGAAATCCCTGGATCTGGTGCTGCAGTAGGAATCACACTAGGGTACATCAGAAGGTGACAGAAGAGCAATGGTTCTTGCAGCTTTTCTAGGAGCACTTTCTATAATGAACATGTGTCAATTAAATGTGTAAGTCACTCTGTTGTTTTGAAAAATAAGAGATTTAAATAAACCACTATTTTCATGAGTAGAGAATTTGGCTCCCTCTCCCAAAGGAAGAGGTCATTATTCCATTGATGTTTATCAGAAAACAAAAACCCCCAATCCTTTACAGGTTAGGAGATACTAAACCAAACAGAAACATAAGAACTGACTCCAAGCCACAGGGAATATCCTGAGGTCTGTTTTCCTGTAAGGTTTTTGCATTCCATCCTGGTTATCCTTCTGATGCCAATAACCTAACAGAAATAAGTGTTGCCCTTCGTTTAGCTCTTCGGCGGAGGATGCTGCCTTAGTATGCAAAGGACACATTTCCCTGGTAACATTCTTCTGGATATTAGTAGTCTCTTGGTGCTTTTGGCTGATAACTCAGATTGCTGCATGTATTATGATTACCTGAGTATTTTTTGGCCCACAAAATCTACAATGGGATTCTGATAAGGAAAGCTCCACTTCCAAACACGATTGTCATTAACCAGAAACTTAGTTGTCTCAGGAAACCTGGAGCAACTTCCTGCATTGATACCATCAGAGCTATAGCTACAGTAAACTTTGGGATGTAGTTTTCCTTTTATTCCTCTCACTTAAAAGTTTGTATAGAACTATATAACCAAAATTGTCAAATCAGCACTGAAGATCCCTCTTCTTTCTGCCCTGACACTCTCCTCTTTCCATCGCCTTAGAGGAAAACAATGTCACCATTGGTGTTAAAGGAGTGTGATCCAACTTAAGCAAAGGTTACACAAGCTAATACAATTACTACAGTCTCCATATTTTCCCAATAACGAATCTCACTCTAATTCAGAAGATATGCCCTGCCTGGGAAACAATGCAAGGTTGAATGAGGACAGAGCAAAGAATGACATGTCATAAAAGCCTGATGTTCCTGAGTGCCAACAGAACCCTTCCCTTCTGATGGGTGCTCTTGGGTAGCTAATTTGAGGCATTTGGAGCATTTGGTAGACAGCTGTTCTGCTCAGAGAGCAGTGACAAGCGTTTTCAAGCTAAAACCACAAGAATGAGCCGATGATGCCATTTGGAAGCCATGTTCAGAGAGCTTACCTCCTCTGACTATGTTGCTGGTTTTTAGGAACAGAACAGTGTTTTTTACCCTCTCCCTTCCCTGCTGCTTTCCCTTTTGTACTTCTCTAACTAACCAAATCTTGCCAGAGCTGCAGATACCAGAGGCAATGCAGGCTGGTTCTGGAGGAAGATGGGAAGCAGAGCAGCTTCAGCCATCTTGGGTGCTGCCAGTGATGGCACAGATGGAGGAAAAAAAAGAGATCTCATTTTGTGAGCATCTCTCCTTTTGTGCTAGAGAATTCATACCTCGAAACAGTTTAAAAGGACCTTTTATATTTTCCCTAAAGCACAAGTAGCATGCAGCATATTTTGTCAGCATGTTACACTGTCAAGCACTAGCTTCTCCAGCAGAAGGGGATAAGAGTCAGTGAAGGTTTTCCCAAGGTCAGTTGCTCTTGTTAACTGTTAACCTGTTTACTGATCTTGTCCTGAGAGTGGATAAAAGCCTACGAGAGCTGTCACATACAAAGATACTCATTCAACTAAAGAAGTTCAAGGCTAGCTTAAAAGATGGAAGGAGAAGGTATTTCATTCAAAGGGTAACACATCAGGCAGGAACACAAGTGTGAGGCTTCTTGGGATCAGTCAATAAATGAATCTGATCTTAAAATTTCATCAATGATCTAGTCATGCCACTTTACTCTGCTCTAGTGAGACCTCCTCTGCAATACTGTGTCCAGCTCTGGAGCCCTCAACACAGAAAGGACATGGAGCTGATGGAGCAGGTGCAGAGGAGGCCACGAGAATGCTCAGGGGCTGGAACACCTCTGCTCTGAGGACAGGCTGAGGGAGCTGGGATTGTTCAGCCTGGAGAAGAGAAGGCTTTGGGGGGATCTACTAGTGACCTTCCAGGACCTAAAGGGAACTTCCAAGCAGGCTGCAGAGAGCCTGTTTGCAAAGGCTTGGAGTGGAAGGACAAGGGGCAATGGTTTTAAATTGGAGAAGAGTAGATTTAAAGTAGATATTAGAAAGAAGTTCCTCACCACGAGGGTGGTGGAACACTGGCCCAGGTTGCCCAGGGAGGTGGTTGAGTTCCCATGCCTGGAGGCATTGCAGGTGAGGCTTGCCAGGGCTCTGGGCAAGCTGCTCTAGTTGGGGATGTCCCTGCCCAGTGCAGGGGGGTTGGACTAGATGAGCTCCAGAGGTCCCTTCCAACCCAAACCATTCTATTCTATGTTAAAAAGCTGGGATTGAAACAGCAAAAGGAAAGAACCAAGTAGTCCCAAGGCACTGAGTAAGAGAAGCGAGGTGGAAAGTTTGTAACACAGAGTGTCGAAGCCTAAATGGTAATAGCTAGAATTTTTGCAACATATTCAGAAAATAACATGTAGAAAAAGGGGGAAAGAGGAAGATGTGGTTAAGAATAGAGGAAAAAGGATGAATCCAGCCATAGAATATATCAGAGGAGATATTCACAGACAGGAAAGTATTACTGTTGTATTACTGTAGATTACTCTTTTTAACTAAAAGATTGTGTGTGGGGGTTTAAAACTAATTTCTTTGATATTCTGCATATTTCTTTTTAATTGGTGGAATGAAGCATGAAACATGACATTGACACTAAAAAGAGGACACACCATTATTTCTTTAGCTAGCTATTGAAATCTTTGACAAGCTTCATTGGAAAGTATAAGAATGCACAACTGGCTTTGAAAGAAAAAACCAGGTTGTTTCCTTTTCTCTCTGTTGGTCTCTCTTTTTTTTTCTTTTTATTTTGGATATTTCTAGAATAAGTTATGATTGAGTTTTTTATCATTAGTTGCTGAGACTCATTTTGCATCTTAACTTCCTTGGGTTTTGTCTCTAAATTTTTATGCTGCTTTTCTATAGTCATTATCAGCAAAGAGAAGCCTATTGAATTCTTCAAAAAAATGAATATTTTGAAGACAAAAAGGGAAGAACAAGTCTCTAGAAGGATCTGATTCTGCTCCAGACTTACTAGTCATCACCTGCTTACTGCTTTTAAAGCTACACCTTGAGTACTCCTTAATAGCTGGTACTAGCACACCTCTTTAGTCCTCATTCTACACATTTTTCACTCTCTTATTAAAAATAAAAGGAAAACAAACCTCAGATATAACAAATCTTTCAGCAACAGCCTTTGACTATTACTCTGGATGTTCTAAATCACTTTGAATAGAAACACTCCCAGACAGGACAGTGTGACCACCCAGAGCACACATAGCTCTGGAGCAGTAGCCCTCTTCTTCCACCTCTCCCAAACCATGTGTGCATTCAATGCCCACTATTTTATTTGTCTCTGAAAGCCCACACATATCCAGCTTCATCATGATTGTTATGTTCCTTTATGCTGTCAATATTTCTATCCATTCCTGCACTGGAGACCAAATTCAAGTTAAAGTGATGTTTAGCCTGTGCATGCTGTACAGAGCCCACTTGCTAGCCTATTTTTCACTTCCTTTTCACATCATTCTTAATGGGCCTTTAAGGACATATCTGTATCCCTGCAGTGTTATTTATGGTTCTGACATCATCCCTCAAGGTGAACACTGCTTTGCTGTAGAGTATTTACTCTTTTATAGTAAATATGCCTCCTGGTTTCTATAAAAACAGGAAAACAGCTGCAACTTTTATAGGTGAGAATGAAGGTTTCTCCCTCTCCTTAACATACATTTCATCATGGGGAAGTTAAAAGTGATCTTGGGAGGAGAAACACAAAGCCTGAGTGTGGTCTTTCATAGCTAAATTTTGCCTATATTCCTTCAGCTGAAGTTAAACAGAATGCATAAAGCCACACCAGATGTTTTGATTATCATTCAGTACTTACATGAACACAATATGGGCAAGCAAGGTACAGAATACAGCAGAAAAAAGTGGCCTTGGCTCATGGGAACAGATCTTTCTTTGCAAACATCTTGTTAAATAGTAAGACACATGCAAAAGTCCTTGGATTAGTCACTGCTGAGTGAAACAAAATCCATAAAGAAATACAATCAAATGAAGAAGTAGACAAGTGGCTGCTATTATCTGAAGTTCAGGAAGATCTGTTTTCATTTCTAATGATACTAAATTGCCTCACGAGCTTTAAACCACGTTCAACTTGGCCAAAACATAGGGATCAATATTCCAAGTGCAAACCAAGTAACTAACAGTTCCTCATTTTAAAAAGACACAATCAGCTTTGAGATACCTTGAATAAATATGTTGATAGGAGAAAAAGGATGAGACACCTTTGCTTCTGCTCTAATACTTTGGGAGAGTAACTTATTAATGACACATTTAGATCTGTGTTTGCAGGTAACATATGGCATATTTGACAGCTCTAATATGCACAAGAGAGCCTGAATAATTTTATATAAAGTACCAGCAGGCTGAGGCAGCACACAGCAACTTCATGTTCTTTACAGGCAGTTGCTGAGAGACTAAAACAGAAATGGCACAGCAGGAAATAATCCCAAACTCGGGGATTTGGAGAGATGAATGGGAAGTGGAAGAGCAATGAGAAGAAAACTTCATTAAAATACATGAACAAGGCATTAACTACATTGACTACAGAGATAGAGGAAGGTCAGAAGGTTTAATAGCTTTCTGCTTGCCACTCCAAGAGCCCATTTGGTAGAGAGAGCTTGCAAATACCATGTGAAGAGTCACTCTAGAGTGGTTTGTAGTACCTGCATCTAATTAGAAATAAAGTGTAATTATTCTTAGCTTGTTGGGTGTTTTTTCCTCCCCTCTTTCCTAACTGCAATTTTAAAAGAAGTTGCTTCTGTTATTTGCACTTGCATCTGAGCTGAACACAGTGCTATCATTGACTATATGACACATCTTTCACTTCAACTGCCTCCAGCCCTTTATGCACTCCACACAATGAAACTTTAGGAACAGCTGGAAAGATCTTCTGAATGGCTGGTCAGATGGAAAATTCTGAATATTATCACCTCTGAGATATGTCTTTGTATTGGCAGTCTCAGTGAGATATATTTATGAATGAAACCCTTTTGCTGATCAGTGCAAGGACTCCCTGTGCCAATCCAGTCAGGTTAAGTTTGTATGCCAAACATTTACACACTCAAAGCAACAGGGAGTAAATCCAGGGCCAAACCAAGAGTGTTTGAAAACCAACAATCAACATTGTTTTGATGCAAAAGAATATCTACTTGTTTAAAGTTTAAGTGATCCTAAATGAAACACTGAAACCAAATGATCTTTACCCATACATTGCAATCTGTGCAGATGCTTCTGTCTCCTTGAAAGTGATGCAAAACCTCACAATTCCTGTCCCAAATGCTGAGTATGGTGTTTGCTACATCACATACAGCTCTACACCTTATCTTGCAGGACTCAAACTTTCAGGCCCCTAAGTCTTTGATTTCTCCTCCTGAAATACAGCACAGGATATCATATTTGTACCAGAGCAGTGCTGAGTTCCTCCAAGCTTCAACAAGGAACTAGAGACTTTCTTTAGGTAATTGACTGGATTATTTCTGGAGCTTCAAGTAGCTTTTCCTCAGAGCATTCTCCACTGAGCTAACAGGGATGTGTGAGCACAAATCTGTTCCAATAAAGACAACCCACAGAAAACCTTCCTCAGGAGAATGCAGTGTCTGTTGCTCAGTGGATCTTGCTGATGTGTGCAGACTGGATGCTGCAGCCACAGCTTTTGAAGAACTTTAGAATTTGCTCTCTCCTTTTTTTTTTTCCACTGTTAACTGGCCAAATATTTCAAACATTTCCCTTTAACAAATGTGCCCTTGTGGGGGAAAGTCCATTAGTAACAGAGTAGTTGCATCTTGTCAGGACCAGACTTTAATGGCTGTTTGAATTTTAACTATTATTTGCTAACTATTCCTGTTCAAGCCAACTAAGACCATAATAAAAGCCATTAAATACCAAGTAACTGGCCTCAGTGTAGCTGCAGGGTATAACACTGAGTATGATCTGAATTTATCCACTGTTTTGTGAGGCCTTTGATGCTCACAGAATTTTTGGAGATGGAATCTTTTCTTTTTTTCCAGAGAGGATTCCCTAGAAGAATAAAAATACTCTTCTTTACCTGAGGGAAGGCTAAGCATAGTCTGAAGGTAACAGGACACACTGTAATCCATTTTCCTATTTACAGGATGACTGAATACATTGTAAAATATCTGGCACTGAGTTGCTAAAAGACATGGCTGGTGTTTGAATCAGTGGAAAAATACAGTGGAGGATAAGAAATACAGAGCAGTGCCCCACTGCAAGCAGGGCAACTACTAATGCTCCTGGATCAGCAGGGCAGGTGAGGTAGACTGAAATCCTCATCTTTTCCTCCTCTACTTCTCATTGCTACTCCCTGAGCACCAGTAATAGCTTGTGGCTCATAAAGCATCATTCTGGTCATCAATGCCCAGTGAAAGAGTAGGGGATGGGGAGAGGAACAGACAGAAGTGATAGAAATGGAAGTGGTCACCCAAGGCTAGATGAAGTCCTGACTCTGCAACACATCAGCAAAAGGTCTCCAGACCATCTTCCATGGGTCAAAGGAGATGGCTCCTGTTCTCTTATCTCCTCATAAGGAGAGCACAGACCCTTCTCAACCACAGCCTTGTCCTCCTGTAACCTGAGGCTAGGATGAAAGGGGGGACATGTAGTCCATCTCCTGAGCCAGTGTCTGAGTGAAGACATTGCATCACAAACCAAGGGAAAATATAACACAATCCCTTCAGACATTTATTCTCTACATCCTTAATGGGTTTTTTCTGCAAAGACCTGGGGATAAAAATTAATACTGGCAGCATTTTCACTTACACAACACTTCTGATTCTAAGCCATTTAAGGTGGTTAGAGCTAGTAACCCAAAATCTGGAAAAGCTAACAAGAGAAAAGTTAAAGGCACCAATCTTAATCTGAAGAAATTGTATCTTTAAATAGAGATGTGAGGTAGCAAATGTAAGTAAAATAGGGCCAGAAAGGTAGGACAAAGGTTAAAACAATTAAAATTTCCTGGTTGTTTACTCATGGCCCAACCAAAACCTATTGAAGAAAACAGAAAGCCTCAGTGGGCTCTGGAATAGGCTGTTAAGACATTTTCACATCTTAAATGATCACTGGATGTAACCAGTGCACAGAGACTGGAGTGCAGAATGGAGAATTAAAAATAAGCAACACATTAGCTCAAATGGGAGCATGAGAGAGAGCTCACAAAGCAATTTTCCATGCAAAGCCCTGAACTCACAAAAACAACAACAAAAAAAGACCAGTCCAAAACAAAACCCAGCCCTCACAAGTGATGTTCAAAACAATGCTTGGCGAGAAAGAAGAGCTTTACACCATGTTCCAAATGTGAGCAAGCTCCACAGCTGGAGACACTAAGCTGAAAATGTTCACTGCTTGAACTGATCACTGCAGGGATCAGGGAGAAATGTATTTCCCTGAAGAGCAATAACATATTGGCAAGGTGAACCACAGAAGTGTTTCACCTTCTTGAATCAGTGAGTGTTGCTGGTGGCTGGAGAGCAGACTTGACAGACAATGAGGTACCCTCCTTTGGGGCAGTATCAATGCAATAGTTGAAGGTAGCTCAGGGAAAAAGTTATTTAGCTGAAAGGGCTTTATATATCATCCTCTAGAAATAGCTTACAGGGGCTTCACTACAAGTAACTCAAAGCTGAGATCCTTACTAGGAGTGCTGGTGGCTAGGAGGATGCCCATGAGGCAGCAATGTGCCCTTGTGGCCAAGAGGCCAATGGCATCCTAGGATGCATTAAGAGGAGCGTGGCCAGCAGAGCCAGAGAGGTTCTTCTCCCCTCTCCTGTGCCCTGGGGAGGCCTCCCCTGGAATCCTGTGTCCAGTTGTGGGCCCCTCAGCTCCAGAAGGATAGGGAGCTGCTGGAGAGAGTCCAGCACAGGGCCAGCAAGATCCTGAAAGGAGTGGAGCATGTGCCCTAGGAGGACAGGCTGAGAGAGCTGGGTCTCTGCAGCCTGGACAAGAGGAGACTGAGAGGAGACCTCAGCAATGCTTAGAAATATGTGAAGGGTGAGTGTGAGGAGGAGAGAGCCAGGCTCTGCTCAATGGCATCCAATGGTAGGACAAGAGGGAATGGGAGCAAGCTGGACCACAGGAGGTTTAGTATTAACACGAGGAGGAACTTGTTTGCAGTTCAGGTGCCAGAGCACTGGCCCAGGCTGCCCAGGAGGCTGTGGAGTCTCCTTGTCTGGAGCCATTGCAGAGCTGCCTGGACACATTGCTGTGTGAGCTGGTCTAGGTGATCCTGCTCTGGCAGGGGGGTTGCACTAGATGAGCTTTCTAGGGCCCTTCCAACCCCTGACATACTGGGATTCTGTGATTACAATGTTTTGCTCACTATGCTAAGTAAATCCCAGCACACACTTTACATTTAAGTGCTTAATTAGAAGGTAGCAGTGCATGGGGGAGCAAGGCAGAATTCCCTTCTCTGGATTAGCTTGCTTGTACAGAATTGGCTCTTCCTTTCACTAAAAAGCATGATGCTGTGCAATTTCACAGGGCTGAAAAGCCCACACCAATATAGGTTTAGACTTAAACTGCTCCCAGAGTGCTTGGATCATGTGTGTGTTTGAGTGAAATGTGCTGGTTGTCAGTCAGGGCCCAGGAAAGCATTTAGAAAGCAGCTAATCACAGCTGTCCAGCAGTGGTTTTCACAGAATGGTATTACAGTGCCTGAGTTACAAGACTAATTTGCTTCTAAATACGTTCCTTTTTTTTATTAGAATCAGCTCAAGGGTTTGCATGGTTTCAGTGATGTTTAATGGGGATTAGTTTGAAGTGAAAATGTGTTTTCCATTTGTCTGAGAAAGACACAACAGGGAGCAGAGCCCTGGAGATTATTGAGAGCTTTGGGTGGTTCTGGGAGGCCAAAGGCCAAGAGACATCAGATTTCAGTGGAGTGTAATAATCCCCTAGAAATGCACAGCCTGGTGTGTCTCATTGTGCAATTATGGGATGGAAATTGTAGTGCATTTCTGACCTGTGGATTATTCACTGTGTATCATTAACACAGGTATGACATAACTGTTAAGCTGTCAGGCAGCACCAGCTGCATCTGGAGCTACCTACAGAGCTATCTCCACTCCCATTGTCCCTGCTTCATTAAGATGCAGCACCTCTTACTCACTTTAACAAGAGATTAACCACAGAACAGCAAAGAATGGAGCTGGTAAAGCTTGTTCTCTGCTTCATGGATAATGAGTTAGTAATTTTGCCCACCTCAGGATATTTATACAGTTAATTAGTGGCCCAAAGAATTGCTATTTCATGGCTCAAAGAGGCTACACTCAGCATTGGTTTTATACTCAGTGGTGTCTACACATATGGTAGACTTCAATCTTTGTGTTTACTGAATGACTTGCCAGCATAGGAACATACTAGCTTGTTTCATATGACTTATTTTATTATGATTTACCACTTCTACTTTGTTGCTAAAACAACTCTTTTCCTTGGCTGCAGAGGATTGCTCTGTGTGTTGCTGCAGGTATGTGATGGTTGCTTATCAGGCCAGTGTTTCTGCCTGTGGCCAGCCTGAACACCAACTCCAGGCATCAGCACCTTGACATTACTGTATGACAGGTCTGATTTTTCTGTATCAAGGTTGTATTACACTTTACTGTCCTGCAGAAGAGGTTTTGTATCTACTGGGGATGCAGCATCCCTGTGATCCTTAATCATCCCCTTGAATTGTTTCACGTTTGGAGAGCCAGATCCCTTCATCCACAGTGCTAGGTATACAATAATATTGCTTCTATTGTTTCTTTCCTCCATCTCAACTAGTTGCTAGCTGTATTTCTTGGGACAGATTTAGTGACCTTGTGAAAACACCTTCTTCATTATTAAACCCAGGTCATAAATACCCCTGGGCACAATGAAATGCCTCACCTGCAATTCTTCAAATAGTTTCCACTGCTATTAATTCTTGTAGGTGTATGAGGTCTCACACATGTCTATTCACTAAATAGATAGCATCTGGAGGTAGCTGAATATAACATTTTGGCACCCAATAGTCTGTATATCGAAGACCTAGAAATATTATTTGTGGCTTTATCTATGTACCAAATTCTTGGTTTCCTGGGCTAGTGCATCTGGAGGGAGGAAAGCAGCTTCAAACAGGAAAATGAACTTTTCCAAAGTTCATTGGTGTTGGAGGTCAAGTTTTAAGTTCAGCTCAATAGAGAGACAGATGTTAAATTCGGATTAGGAGTTACATTTTGGGAAAGTTTAAGAGGTTTTGGGATCTGTGGTTTTGGCCTAACCCACTCTTTAATCAAAAACGACATCCCTGGGCAAGAGCCTTCAGCTCTTTCATACCTCTCACAAATAGGCATTCAAGACATACAGAAGCTATTCCAATCTCAATGAGGAAACTCAGGTCATGCTTATTCCCATAATACAGTTGAATACACTCCAGCTCACAAAAAAACACCTGTTTTCCCCACCCACATTTCATTTTTTGCCTCTGACTTTTACAACCTTCTGGGTGTGTTCTGTTTTGATAAGAACAACGGTTTGATGCTGATTGTCAAGTCAAACACATTTGGTTCCAAGGAAAAATTCAAATGAGGATTTTTCTAGTTTCTCAGACATGACTTGTTCTGAAGTGGTGGTTAGTAGAAATTACACATTATAAATGTGCTTTTTTAGACAATATTTTGGTTTGGGTTGTTTTTAATTACTTTTATTAGAAACACAGCGACTAAAGTGATGTTAAATTTAGAAAACAGCTTCTTCAAGTCTCTGCAAGAAATTCTTGGACTCTCAGTCAGTGACACAAGTTTTTTGGGGGGTTGTATCTGCCACTTAAAGGTCTGAAGAAGTCCTGCTATACCCTCTATATGAAACTTGTGGCTATCAAGCTTGGCCTGGAGAAATATTTTATCAGGAATCCCTGGCAAACAGCACTCTGTGTGCTTTCACCTAGTGGAATTTTCTGTCCTAGGAAAGGTGCCTGAAGCAGGAATTGGCTACAGAAAATGGTACCAAGAAGGGCACTGTTGCAGAAAGCCAGTTTGTGAAGAGGTGGTAGTGCTGCCTAAATGCTCTGCTGTCCTTTGGCCACCTGCCAGTCAGAGGAAAGTTACTGGGCTGTGCTACATCCTTGTTCTTTATAAAAGAAAACCTTTAGAGAACAGTCAGTTTACAAGATCATCTTGCAGTCACACCTTAAATCCTGACTATCATGGTGTATTATGCAAACAGCATTTATGAAGACTTATAAAAATGAAAGTAGCTACTAAATGTTACCTCTTCAAAGCAGGTAAATAGAATTTGCAGTTTTATATGTAGGTGAACACCACACAGTTGGCTACAGTCATGTGAAACCTGGAACTGACCACAGACTTCAGGTCTGCTTTTTCAGTCTAACAGTACTCTGTATAGAAAAGGAATTTACTAATATACAGCATTTTCCATCCATTATATATGCCAAAAAATTAGAAAAAAACAAGTTGAAAGAATGCAGGTGAAAGAGAAAGGAAATCTCTCAACTACTATTTGTAAAGAGATGAGAGTATTTCATTCTGAGTATTATCATACAAAAAGAATATCATCAGATTGGACAGCATTCAGAAGTGATCAACAGCAATGATTTTGAGCTGCAGACACTGATTCATGACAGTAAAATAGTTTGCTAAGAATGTATGATTAGTTTGCACACCCTGTTTTACAGAGCATAACCAGCATTGGAAAGGGAGAGCTCAGTTGGGTGTGTGAAACAAAGCTACAACTAATGGGATGAAATCAAGGAAATGAACACCCCAGACAGGAGGAAGAACTTTCTGAAACTTCTATTTCCTAGGCTGCAACAGTCTGCAAAAAGAAATGATAGAGGCCACATCTCTTGAAACATCTGAAATGATCTTAAGCAAAGCACCAGAAACTGCAGCACAGAGAGCAGTCCTGGCTTGGCAGGGGAGCTGGCAGGATTAGCAAAGAGGTCTTTCCTAGGGCTGCCCAGGGGCTGCTGGAGGGCTTCAGAGCTATTTTTGTCTTTTATGACAACTGTTTGATGAACAACTCTATTATTTTGCAGTTGTCAATGAATAAGAGGAAAGAGTTTCCTGCCGAGTCAAATCTTTCCTCCAAGGTGAAGAATCAATCGGAGACAAATACCAATGTCACATTCCAGTGCTTCACTCCTTATTGTGCTTGGCGTGTTGCTTCCTCCATCCTGCACTGCAATTGGTCCATACCAGGACAGAACCAGCCTGTTCTGTCTAATAAAATTTTATTGCCTTGCTTTTCAAAATAACAATTCCTATACTGGTACTTTGAAAGCCAGGAAGGCACACAGGCAAGAAAAAACATGCCTACAACTCATTAAGGCTACTAGAATAGTTGCATAAAAGGATCTGACAATGCAGCACAGTTTGTCATTCCAGTTTCATTCCACTAATTGTTCTTTTTTTGAGTTTTAAATGAAGAACTATCACCCCAAAATAGACTATTTCCGTAAGAGAACACAAAGAAGAAATTGGAAATAAAAATCATTAAATCTTATTATCTGTCCACTCATGCCAATTTTTTTTTTCCTCTCTTTTTTTTTTTCTTTTCCAATGACCTTCTCAAATTCTTCTTTCTGTTAGTTGTGCTCTCTTAGATCCTACTGGAAAGGAGGGGAAAGGATGAAGGGAAGTGGTCAAACCACCATGTTCTCTGGCATTACAATAATGACTAGCTGATCTTATTCTGAGTTGTCAGTAATTCCTACACAGGTTCAGCCTCTGGAAAAAAACACTGTCACTGATTATGTGCTGTTTGCACTGTGCCTTGTAACCCCTTGACTTCCAAAAAAACTAGAGAAAATCTGTTAGAACCTGGACAGGAATTTGCTTTGCCTTAGTATGCTGGAGCTTCCCACAATGGCTTCCAGCAAAATGGTTTCAGAAGAGAAACCTTAAATCTCAGCACACAGACTGGCAGCCCTTGCCTGGGCACCTGCCAGTGTGAGTCATAGAATCACAGAATCTTTGGTTGGAAAAGGCTTTTAAGATCATCAAGTCCAACTGTTAACCCAGCGCTACCAGGACACTACTAAACCATGTCCCTCAGCACCACATCTGCACACCATGCAACGCTCCAGGCTTGGGGAAGAATGGCTGGAAAGCTGCCTGGTAGAAAAGAACCTGGAGATGCTGGTTGACAGCTGCTGAACACGAGCCAGCAGTGTGCCCAGGTGACCAAGAAGGCCAATGGTATCCTGCCTTCTATCAGCACTAGTGTGGGCAGCAGGGCTAGGGCAGGGATCCTCCCCCTGTACCCTGCACTGGTGAGGCTACATCTCAAATACTGGCTTCAGTTTTGGGCCTCTCTTTACAAGAAGAACATTGAAGAGCTGGAGTGTGTCCAGAGAAGGGCAACAAAACTGGAGAAGAGTCTAGAGCACAAGTCTTGTGAGGAACAGCTGAGGGAACTGGGGCTGCTTAGTCTGGAGAAAAGGAGGTTCAGGGGAGACCTCATTCTCTACAACTAAATTGGAGCAAGGAGTCTCTCACCTTTAATTTTTTTATTTCTTTAAAGAGTAAATCCTGCAAGGGAAAAAGTGAAACTTTGAATACAAAAGCCTCACACTTTTGGCCCCTGCCTGAACTCTGCCTCAGCCTAAACACGGGCTGGAGGTGACCCTGTGGCCCTCTCACTGATGAGGTGACGAAGGAGCCCAGATGGCTCCCAGCTGCTACCCCAGGCCTGGCTTTGAAGCCTGTCTGAGGGCTGCTCTGCCTCTCACACACCCTTTGCCTTCAATGTGTCAATGAACTCTTCCCCTGCCTTTCCCCTCAGCACTGCCAGAGGCCTCCACTGGCCCCCATTGCCCCCCTAGACCCTAAGGCCTGCTCAGAGGATGCCGCCATTGCCAGCTGGGACATGCTGTACAGGCAGAGGAGACCTGTGGGGCTGAGGGGCTGTGGCAGCTTGGGGACAAGGAGCCTGTTTGGTTGGGGAGGTAGATGTTGGGGGCATGTGTGGGCTGTGTCAGGAACAGTGTGGCCAGCAGGACTAAGGGCAGGGTTCATCCCCTCTGTGCTCAGCACTGGTGAGGCCACACCTCAAATCCTGGGTTCAGTTTTGGGCCCCTTACTTCAAGAAGGACGTTGAGGTGCTGGAGTATCTCCAAACAAGATCAACAGAGCTGGTGAAGGGTTTAGAGCACAAGACTTGTGAGAAGCAGCTGGGGGAACTGGGGTTTAAAAGATGTGTAGATGTGGTGCTGAGGGACATGGTTTAGCGGTGCCCTGGCAGTGCTGGATTAATGGTTAGACTTGATGATCTTAAAGGTCTCTTTTAACCAATTCTATGATTCTGTGTGTTTTGTCAAGGTAGAGAATGACAGAAAGTAAAATATGAACTAGCCAAATCCTTAGAGGAGGATCCACAGGGTCTAAGCCATTACTGAGGGACCTCAAGTAGAGAATTATCCATTGATAAATCCTGTGCCCATGGATAAGCTGTTCCAGGGCTTACTCAGCCTTAAGGTGTCTGCATCAACTGTCAAGGGTTAGGACTGGGCAGAAAACTAATGCAGTGACAGCCCATTTCAGAAAGCAGTGACTGACATCAATTGTATTTCTCCTTCTGCTGTTTTAGTTATTGTATTTTTTCATTTGTCTGCCAGAGCTCCCATCACAGCAGGTTCCAGTGGTGACCCTTCAAGAGCACTTAGATTTCCAGTTCAGATACCTACCAGTTGAGGGGAAAGAAATACTGTCCCAGAAACACAGAAGCATATGTACAGGCTCCCATGAAACACTGGGATCTGCAGGACAGTGTTACTGTGCATCAGGAAGGTCTGTTATTTGATCCTAGAAATGCTGCAAAGCAAAGAAAGTAAGTGATTATGCTTTCCAGGATTATTACTTCACTTTAAAATAATGCTACATCTTCTTTCTGATTTCCTCCCTTTCTCTCACAGCCTTGAAAGCCCTAAGGAGAGGTCTGTGTTTGAGAATGGGAGAAATTGTTTCTAAGATGGTGGCAAATGAACTCTTTAGTATGAAAAAAAAGAAAAAGGGTGCACATCTCCATTTAATTTCCTCTGTTTGCAGCAAGATAAGTCCATCCTTCTCTTGTTACATCCTGGAAAAGTGGAAGTCAGAGTCTATAATTTCTTCTTCCACCCTTAGGTGGAAAGAAGTAGGAATGAACCTAACATGTCCTTGGCTCTTGCACAGGTTGATGAGGCAGAGTCACCCACATAAAGCTAAGAGCAGTTCCAACCTATGGAAGTCCCTTTAGCAACCAGCACCCCTGAAGGGCTTGGAACAAAGGTGGGTCATTGGCAGGCACAGCCCATTACACACACTTAAAGGTTGGTGCATAGTCAGTGCACATTGATCCTTGAGGCACTAACTCCTATTTAGGCCACGCATCTCCACAGCATCTGTACTTGCAGGCAATGACAAACAGGCACCATCAGGCTGTGGGATCCACTGCCTTTGTGTTATCTCATTCTGTGCACACTTTGTTTGCCTGTCTTACTTCTGCTAATGCTGAAAAGAATTCAATTTTAAAAGGGGGGGAAAAAAATGGAAAAGAAAAGCATAGTGCCATTGAGTCCTAAGAGAGCCATTGAGTCCCTAACTCATTCCCCAGCTGTTTGCTCCAAGGCACTGGAGAGTTATAAATAGCTGGAAGCAAGAGTGCAGAACAGTGGTATATACATTTTGTAAATGGAGCACAGAGCAATGTCCTTGTTTCAGGACCACTGAAGTCAATAATGGCCTTGAATCTACCTCCATGTGCAGGTTATTCCAATATGGAATAGTACTAAAAATGTTCCTGGATTTTCACAAGTTTAAGCCATAAAGAGAAAGGGAATTATATATTTACTTTTTATAGCTTTTATTGTAACTCTTCTCAGAGAAGAGAAGGAAAAAAGCAATGTTGGCTATCTGTGGCTGAAGAAGAAAAAGGAGAGGAGGAGAAAGAGAGACACACCAAACATTTGAGTAACTTCAGCTCTGCTGGCATCTTGCAGGTCTAACAGTGCTGCAGTCAGTAGTAATAATCATGTAAGCAAGTCAATATCTGTTCCAGTTAGAGACAGCTTTGCAAATAAAGGAATCAGTGACAAAACTACTGTTGATTATCATGCACTATTTGCCAGTACAAGCAATGTTTATTCATTGTTACCAAGGGGAAATCCTCTTAGTCATTCTATCAGGAAATTGGAATCATGCACAGTTCTTAGTAGTAAAAGTTAGGTCTAGGAAAAAAAACCCTAAACAACAACCACCACGATCACCCCAGAAAAAACCCCCAAACAAATACCAACCCCCCCCTAAAACCAACAAAAGATATAATGGGGACCTATGTAGAATGAGGCTGGGGACAAGGATTTATGGATACATCTCCTGCTATTCCATTGAGGACTATCACAACAGCAATGTCCTGAAACCAAGAGTTGTGTATGTGTGGGTAAAAAAACTAAAGTTAATTAAAATTTCCATGTTGGATTGTATTTTGCTTGATTATTATTCTTTTAAGTGAAGTAGAATTATCCTGAATGAAGTTTGTGATCTCTGCACCCCAGTGTGCTGGCCATAAAATGGGACCAAATATTCTTACTCCAAGGTGGGATACATGGAGTTGTGGGACTGTAAGATTTTTGTTAATGAAGATCTAAATCCCTCCTAGGGAACAGATATAACTTGAAGTAGATGACAGGTGACACCTCCGCTGAGATTCATGCAGGATGCTCTGCCATTGCTGCAGCTAAGTCTGTCACTGCCACTGTTGAGTGTGTCTGAGCAGCAGCAGCTTCAAGGCTGGCATGGAAACTACTTGAATAATCAGAGTCATTTCTTCAGAAGGCTATTGCCTTCACTCACAGTATCACACAGAATCCCAGTATGTCAGGGGTTGGCAGGGCCCTAGAAAGATCATCTAGTGCAACCCCCCTGCCAGAACAGGATCACCTAGACCAGCTCACACAGCAATGTGTCCAGGCAGCTCTGCAATGGCTCCAGACAAGGAGACTCCACAGCCTCCTGGGCAGCCTGGGCCAGTGCTCTGTCGTTGTCGTGGCTAGGCTTTGCGAACGAAGCTCCAGGNAACACTCACCCTTAACATAAATCAACTCCTGTTGATTTCTAAGGAACTTTAGACTGCTAACTTGAACACAATGTCAATGGCAACTGAAGCAGATAGTAAGTAGAAGACATCTGAAGAGATCAAGACTAAAAAGAAATGCAGCATGCTGCATTCATCAGGCAGGGCAAATAGTGATTGGTTCAACGCAAGAAGAGCCAAGGTAGAAAAGACAATGCATGTGCAGCCTGCTCCAGTTCCAAGTGGTGTGCTTTGCACATGCTACTGAAGCCCCAGCTTGTGTGATGGCATCATCCATCTGCAGGCACAGGGAATGTTGTGTTATCTACCCCAGGATGATCTTGTTCTCATTTTTATCTTGCCTGTGTTATCATCTCCTGCTTTGTAGTGCTGCAAGACTTGTCTCTGCTACAAGCATGAGGCTGCAGTCAGCAGTGTGTGGTAATTAAGCCCTTTGAGGGTCATGCATATTTTAATTATTACTTGTTTTATTGTCAAAAGCTTGCCCACATGATATATAGTCTTGCATTTCATGTGGGGCTGAAATAAGGGTCAACACATTCCTTCAGAACCCCAAAGTGTAAGCAGACATTAATTTGTTTTGAGCTTTGCACATTTTAGAAGAGCACAAATCAAGATGTATAGTGGTGAAAAAAATTTCCTCCATATGTTGGAAAGCTGAATTGAGACACTAACTCCTAAGTGACAAAAAGTGGTGACTGCAACTGAAAATGATTACATTATTTGTTTAGTATTTATGTCATGTATGAATACACCTTGTCTGTGTTAAAGCAAAGTCATGATTGGTTTTCCACCAGCAAGGGCTGTGAGTTTTAGCTCTATTCCTTTTGGGGATTCTGAAGCTCTCAGGTTCAGGCTTACACAACAGCAAAGCCTAAATGCAGACCAGTTTTTCATCCATTAAATGGAAGTTAAATAACACTTGACCAGAGTAGACAAAACAAGAAGATACCTAGACTAACTGGAAACATCAAGATTTGAAAATTACCTGATAGGAAAAGGGAGGGGAGAGGGATCAAAGACATCCTAGGGAATGAAAAATTCCTTCACTGTGCTTCCTGTTCTCTCTGTTATGCTAACCAAGGTAGGATTAGGTTTCTGCTGCCAAAAGAAATAACGTTTGTAGATTTTTTTTCATGGTCTGGGGAAGTGGGATAGAAAGATTTAAGACAGCTTTTTCCAAACTATTTGCTTTTTGTCAAGCAGTCAAGTCTAGTTATTGTTATTAATTTGTAATACAGAACTACCAAACTGAGACTGGATTTCCATTGTATTAGGTGCTGTACAAATATCCAGTTGGAGACTGGTCTTACCTCAAAGAGCCCTTAGTCTAAATAAACGAGACAGACAAAGGGCATTTTGCCCTAGGTTGTACAGCTGCTTAGCAGTTGAGCTCATCTCGTGAGTCATAGGCTGGTATCTCAGCTTCTGGAGTAGATAGAGTTCTGGAGAACAGAGCTGTCATTAGAAGAAATGAGCCTCCATTTTTCTATTCAAACATAAGTTCAGGTGAGATTGGTTCAGCAACATCAAGATTAATGTGAGTTAGCATAACTGATTCCCACTGGTGGCTCTGTGAGCTGAAGAAACCCCATGCCACCTTTCATTAGCTCATTCCTCTGTTTAGTCCTTACAGTTTGCTGTAGGTTTGGCTTTTTGTTACAGCTTCTTTTCATAGGTAAGGTTCAGAAATGGACAGGTTCTCTGTATGGGGATTGAATTCTGGTCTGACCTTGCCATACCTAGAAATTCAGAAGGCCTAGATTCATCTTTCAGTGCTTAATTTTCGGGTGCCTAAATAAACAGCCTGAACAAGATGGTGTGAAGAGGGAAAAGTCACAGCTAGGACACTTGCTGAAAGGTTCTGAAGCAGCAGAGCCTCTGAGCAGAGACAAAGGCTCCACTCCACCCTCCCCTTTCTCCAGGTACCTACAGGAGCTGACACATGCTCCATGACTCTGGTAGAAAAGGAGATTGAACTTCTTGTGTAGACTGGAAGTCTTTATCTTAGTCTCATGCTAATATAGAAACAAAAGACTTAAACTGGACATTAGAAGGAAGTTCCTCCCCACAAGGGTGGTGGAACACTGGCCCAGGTTGCCCAGGGAGGTGGTTGAGTTCCCATCCCTGGAGGCATTCCAGGTGAGGCTTGCTAGGGCTCTGGGCAAGCTGCTCTAGTTGGGGATGTCCCTGCCCAGTGCAGGGGGGTTGGACTAGATGAGCTCCAGAGGTCCCTTCCAACCCAAAACCATTCTAGGATTCTATGATTCTATGACTTGCTGTAGAAAAAAAACCCTAATTAAATAAAAGAGAATGTAAGTGCAAACTTGAACTTGTTTATTCTAACATTGTATATCAGTAATTCCAAATGCAAGCCCATGTGTCAATATTTGGAGTACCATTTGAATTGTAAAGGGCTTTTCTTACATGGGAGAACTTCCCAGGTCTTGTGTTTTTAAATGCTAGCCTAGCTGTGCCCAGGTGAGTTGAGCCTTGTGTGTGCCTGAGCTGCAGGCAGGGAGGGAGCTGAGCAAGCAGCAGGCTGCCCCTCCTCTCTTTCTCAAGATGCCAGCACTTAGCAGAGCAGACCCTCTGAGTTTGCTCACAAGAACAAACTGGAGTAAATGTTTAACTTCAGTCTTTGGAGTCTATGGCTTGTACCTTCCTTTATTATTAACCCAACTGCTGTTTTCCTTTACAGTTGCACAGCTGCTGGCACACAAGAAACAAAGGAACCTTGAAATAACTTCCTCACGGAGGCATGAGCAAAGGTAAAGTACCTTTTGTGTTGTTTCTGTAGCTATACATGGGAAAGCAACTACACCTTTGTGAGGTCTGCATTTCTGTTAGGGCAGAACAACCTAAGAGGAGGCATTGGTTAATTGTGTCTTTTTCAAACTAAATCACTGGGTAGATCCAGCTAATTTTATGGTACTTGGGCACAAACTGAGAAAGATCTGTATTCATAGCATAAGATCACAGGCATGGTGAATTTTTTGGACATTCCCATACTCACCAGTACACACAGAGTCCTTTCCACAGCTCCTTTCTTCATACCAATAGCTCTATCATGGTCACTGTTGCTTTCCTCTTCATTGTTTTCTGTACTGCTCAAGTCTGAATAGTTCTGCCTCTTCTTCTCCCTGAGGAGAGACATGACTGCACTATGAAGATCTGAATGGACACCAGCTCACACAAACCAGCCATACCATTTCTTTTGCTTTCATCCTGCACCCTTGATTTTTTTTCTCTGCTCTTGTGTGATCTGTGAATTCTAAAAGAAATCTCCTTGGTGAGGCAAAGAACCATCAGCACAGTCCAGGAATGACTAGGACACTTGTCTCACTGTTGTTATGGTTCCTATATCATCATGGTGTGAAGATTTCTTTTAAGACAATATTATATATCTGTCTGTGCTATGTAATGGATCAAAATTGGTTTGCACAGAGAAGGATTCACTTCCTCAGACCTTTTTTTAGTTGGTGTGCGAGAAATTTACTTGGAAAATGATATCATCAAATTTTAGCCAAAGGAATGCATCAAAGGAAATGTGGGTGAAGGTCAAGAGTGACAGTTAAAACAAGTGCTTAGACATTCAAAAAGTAACTGTTTGTTGTGTTATATAAATATATATTAGATAAATATTACACATTAATAGGAATAATGGCATTTTAATAGAAATGGGGTTTATAAACTCCTTGGTAAAAGAAGAACCAAATTGTTCCTGCTCCCAGCTGCTCCTAATACCATGAGTGAACACTGTAAGTCAGGTGTGATCTCCATCTAAGGAGGCAATATCTCAGCCCAAATACATCCTTTAAGAAGACTCTAGTGCATTCTTCTCCCTGTAGCTCTGTGTGTGTTGTCTTGTGAGGACTAGCATGTCCAAAACTATTGAGTGCTGCTGGAAAGTTAGATCTCTAAAGGCACTGCAACTACACTGCCTGCATTTTGATTTGTATTACAGCAGCATTTGCAACATGAGGATGTGCTGCCCTCAGAGAAAGAGTTCCTTCACATTATTTTTGAGCTCTATTGGCAATCAGACTCTTTGGCCTGTAAATACTTAGGAATCTGTGAGCAAAGTCTTGCAGGCACATTACAAAACGTGAAAGTGGCAGCACTGAGAAGAAGAACCATCCTCATAGTTCCTGAAAAGAAACTATAAATAAAAGAGCAGCCTGGGAGTAGCTCACACATCTCTGATTCTTGTAAGCCTATTAGATTAGGAAAGAGACTCTATTATTCCATGTTTTGATCAGATCCAGCTGTTTATTTAGCCCTAAAGATCGTTGGCACCGTAAGCAAGGGATGATGCAGGATGATAATGTGGCTAGCATATTTCCAAAACATCTATCACATACAGCTAGATTCTGTCTCTTTACTCCCACTGAAGAATACTGAAATGAGTGGGAGTATTGGTGGAATAAATTAGTGTCTCTTGGAAGGATGTCAGAACACAGGCCCAAGTGACTACAAATATCTGAATCATAGCATAGAAAAAGTAAATGAGGAGTTGCATGGATTTCAGGAGACTGACAGTTTAGTTATGAAGTAAGCAGAAAGTCAGTTGTGAAGCTTTGTACCTGTTTCTGCTATGACTGAATTCAGACTTTGCAATTTGCTCAAAGATTGAGAGATAAAGAGACAAAGAAGTAAAGAAAACACAACAAAACACAAACCTGTTCTCAAAGACTGGGAGAATTGGCAAGTTGATAAAGAGCCTTGTGTCTGTTCAAAGGTGACCTAGGTCAGCAGAGGATAAATTCACCTTCTTTTTTTGTCAGGAGTGTAATGTTTGTTAAGAGTTCATGGATTTCTCCTTTTCCTGAATACTTTTTTTTCCAATCTGGCAATTCTACAAAGCATATGTTGGACTTTAAGTGTATTTGCCTTGCTTGTTCTGGGTGCTACAAAATGCAGATAAAGACATTGGCATCAAAAGGGGATGGAGTGCTTTGAAGATGAAGGGCTTGACAAAGAGCCAAGGAGTCAATGGACCAGTGAGAACTGGAATTCTCATAGGAATAGAGGACACTATGCCTGTTGGTGAAAGCAAACACACGTCAGAGAGGAACCAGGGGACATCTTCATTGTTTTCTCCTGGCTAATTGCTTAGGCCATTAGAGTTGCTTTATTCAGCTTCAGAACTGAAGTGGTTAAAGAAAAAAGTGGATAAGGAACTTACTTGAGAGCTCTTCTAGAGGAGAAGGTGGGAAATGAGATATGGCTAAATTGTGAATTGCCTGTTTTAAAAGCAGACAAACTCCTTGTGCTTGAGTTGACTTCTGGCTCTGCTGGGGTGACAGAGCCAGCAGCAAGAATCCCAGCCCAACAGGACTTGGAGCCCTGGAGAGATTTTGTTTCATTGGCTGCTTGGTTTTTAGTTTTGATGGGATTTTTTTTGTTTGTTTGTTTGTTGGGGATTTTTTAGTGCAATGCTAGGAGTGATTTCCAGAAACACTCTGGTGATACTAAAGGTTAGGATTGACAGGTCACCACCTTCTCATGCTCTGAAGCATGCAAACAGAATGCAGGAAAGAATCATTATTCCAACAGCACTGCTCCAGCTAGGCTCAGCAGCATTATTCTGACAATAAACAGATTAGATATTCTTGAGGAAAAAAGTGCAAAGCAGTAACAGCTATTTGTTCCTCACTCCAGCTCTTAACATGCTTCTTATCTCCTGTGTCTAACTCCAGAGCAAAAGACTCAGTTGGCTAGCAGCAGTGTGGAGTGTAAGTGTTAAAATGCTGTGGCAATCACAGAACTAACAATGACACTATCCTATGATACGATCAGAGTCTCCTTTTCAGATTCTAATGATGTTAAAATAAATGGAATTATGTTGCTTTTCATTTTTTTTTTTCAGTCAGTAAATTCCAAAAGAGGATTTGCCCCATTTCTACAATGTGCTTAAGGACTTAGAGTGCACGATCAAATGCAGATTTATTAGGAGCATGAGGGGTTGGCATAAGGCATTCACTGCTTAAAGCTGCTCTGTGCCTTTTCATTCTGGTCAAGGAGGCTTCTTTTTCATCTTAAACATTAATTGTAAGACTATATGTGGCCTTACTGTAAACAATAAGGAAAGCTGATGCTATGGGTAACACCTAGAAATTGTAAATTACAGAAAATATCACACAAACATCTCTAGTGTGTTCTTTCTTTGTACTGATGTGGTCAGTGAGAATACTTCAGTGGATGATAGATCAAGGCACAGTGTCTCTCTAACTCTCCCCCTCTGCTGGCAATTTAGTTCTTGCTCTGCTATCAGAGCTGCATAGGATCTCTGAGCTTTGCAAACAAATCCTTCAACAAACCTTATAGTAATATTCCTCATCTGAGTCAAAGGATGAAGCACCTAAGAAAACTCTGGGGCAGTGGAAAGTGGGGAAAATGTAAGATTCTGCAGTCCAAAATGTATATGTTTCCTTTTTATAATAATTGGAAGCAAGAACATAGTGTGTGCTTGATAACATATGCCAAGGAGATAGTGTTTCTGGTTCAAACATAAAGAGCAAGCATTCAGTAAGGACACCTTGGACTTTTTCCATACTTAATTGACAGTTCACATCAATTTCCACCACTAAGCCAGCAAAGCATCACACTCTTCTTCTGTTTTTAAACACCAAATAAATAAAATACAAAGCAGTGACTGCAGATAAGAGTATTCCACACACTTTTGAAAGTCACTGCTGCTTACAGGACATGTAACACTGGTGCAGTCCATGCTCTGCAGTGTCACACTTATCTTTTGTAAGGTGCAGGGAGATTGGCTGGTTGTATCTGACATGTTTAGCTTGAGGTGTGCATGAGGTGAGGGAGGTTTGTCTGACAAGAATGTTTTCCTGCTCCTGTTTCCAAATTTTCTTGATGCAGATTTGTTTCATTCTTAACCTGCTCTGCACAGTTCTTTGCTCTTTTCAGCACAAAGGCATGAAAATTGCCAAATGTAAATGACAAACTCTGTTGGAGGAAGAGAAATCCAGTCCTTTAAATAAACCTTTCCACCAGTGTTTAGAAATTTCCTCTCTCAATAGAAGCAGAAGCATTTCTTTTCAATGTTTCTTCTGGCCAGCTATGAATATGCTTTAAATATGTAACACAGACAAGTGGAATACTGTGGAAATCCTGATTTTTGAACAGAAACTTAAAATTTTCTGTCTTTGATGGAAAAAAAATCTTGCCTGAAAATAAGTGTACCAAAATATTTTTGGTGTCATAGGAGGCTGTTAAATTCCCAGGTATCTGCTCAATTCTAAAGATAGTTGTTTCCTCTCTCCAGACCCAACCTGAAGCAATGAACCACCATGCAATGGTGTAAGTTTATTCAGTTCGTAGGCAGATTATTTTGTAATAGTGGAGTATGAAACACTCAGTTGAAAATGAAATTGCTAATGTTCAAGAAAATGGCAGAGATGTATGTCTTAAACAAATGAAGTTCTAACCTTCATTACTCCAAAAGATAGTTTTACCTAAATTGCCAGCTCAAATCCACAGGTTCCATGGTTGCTTAGTTTTCTTCTGGCATAATTATCTGTACAGAGACATTTTTTGAGGAGAGGAAAAAACATGATCAATATTTTACTGAAAATAGATTTTTAAAGCATCTTTATTTGTTAACTCAAAAGAATAATAAAGCACCTTTCCACTGTATTCTCTTAGCTCTGATGAAAGGTCTTGGTAAGACAACATTAAGAAAAAGAATTTGCTTGTTTAGGACTTTGGCATACTTTCAAAACTCAGACACATGCACCTTGTCTTTTGTTCCTAGCTCAAATTCAGAAAATCCTCTTAGGTTAATTTGTTTTCCTGTACGAAATCATCTGAAACCTACAGCGAGAGAATGGCATTTGTTTCCTTTCTCTCCTTTCCGCCGCACAAGAACGAGATAATCCTGCTCGGGATGAGCGGGCAGTGCTCGCAGCTCCCAGTTCAGGAGGTGCTCTCAGGTGGAAGGTTTAGGATCATAGCTGGAACAGAGTTACAGCTGCTAACTAACCCCGGCACCGAGCCCAGGATGCTTCCTCAATGTCTTTGTCAGTGGCTTCTCCTCCATCCTGTTCAAGGTTCCGCTGATCCCGGATGGAGGGAGACACTCCCGCCCCTGTTCCCCTCCTCCCTCCCCACCAATCCCGGGGACCGACTGCCGCCGCCGCCCGTGGTGCTGAACGGATAGCGCCCGCCCCGGCACCCCCGCGCCGCCCCGGGTCCCCCTCGCTCCATCTCGTCCCACCCGCTCTCTCTCCTGATCCTACCCACTTCTCTCTGGTCCGCCCTGGCTCCCTCTAGCCCCCTCCCTGTCGGCCCCAGTTCCCCCCGGTCCTCTCCTGGTCCACCCCAGCCCACCCTGGCTCCGTCTGGTCCTCCCCGGTCCACCTTGGCTTCCCTGGTCCCTTCCAATCCCCTCAACACCACATCTACATCTGCTTTTTAAATCCCTCCAGGCATGGTGACTCCATCACTACCCTGGGCAGCCTAATCCAGGGCTTCTTCAGGGAGAAATTATTCCTAATGTCCAACCTAACCCACCCCTAGTGCAACTTGAAGCTGCTTCCTCTTGTCCTATCACTTATTACTTGGCAGAAGAGACCAACTTGCACCTCCCTCCAACCTCCTTTCAGGGAGTTTTAGAGAGTGAGAAGGTCTCCTCTGAGCCTGCTTTTCTCCAGGCTAAACAACCCCAGTTCCCTCAACTGCTCCTCACAAGACTTTTGCTCTAGACCCTTCACTAGCTTCATTGCCCTTTTTTGGACACACATCTCAATGTCTGTGGACAATGAGACACTATGCTCCATGGAACTTAGTTTCTCCTCCCCTGTAATAATAACTGAGATTTTAAATATTACAATAGCACTTCATGCCCCCAGCAATGGTCTGTTGTGCTGCTTTGCCAACACAGAGCAAAGAATTGCTCTCCAGCCTGAATTGCCTACAGCTTAATTAGGTCTGACACACATTACTTCTTGTGCTGAACTGCTGCAAGGGGATGTTGTGTGTTGTTAAACAGCTGCTGGATTCTGCCCGAGAGGGAAACCTATTTATGGGTTATATTTTGGGTTGTAAAATTTGCAACTATGCTGAGGAAACAGCAAAGCTATAGAACCCTGCTGAATTATTACGAATGTTCAGTCACACAGAACAATAACCATAAAACAAGGGGTCAGACACTGGCTGGCCCCACGTGGCTGGTGTATGGGGATGGAAAGCACAGGTCAGCCTGAGTGCAAGGGCTACTGCTGAGCAGCAATACCTAAGCAGTCAGAGAACATTAACAATTACCCTCTGGCCTGTGGAACTGGCTGGATCCAGACAGCTCCAAAGTAATGTAAGCTCACTGCAGAGACTGTACTTATGCAATGGGAAGCTCTGGGAGAAACTTCCTGACTCACTAAGAAATTTGGAACATGTAAGCACAAACGTTAGTGAAAATGAAGACTTCTTCATCAAATACTTTAGAAAGAAATGATTTACTGATTGTCAGTAACATCTTCCTACCTGAGGGTGAGCTATGTGGTTGGCAAGGGCTGGGCTATATCTATTTATCAGGTATTCTATTTGAATTCCCTTGCCAAGAGCTGAATATTTAGGATTTCCATGGCAACACATGTCTAAGCCCATATCACAGCCAGACTGATGTGTGTCACCTGATACAGAGATGCAGGAGGTAGTGGCTGAATTTATTCAAGCAATCACATTCTCTTTTCCAAGTCTAATGCACATGAATACAGAGTTAGCAAACTGAATTGACAGGGATTCCATCTCAATGAACATGTATAATGTTCCAGCCCAGGAAAGCAGCATTTAATTGATGAGTGGAATTATATTTGCATAGCAATTATAACAAAGTCAAGGTTGGCTTTAGGTGAAAGACTATTTGCTCTAATATCTTGATGGTTGGTTGTCCAGGAAAGCTGTTCCTGTATGAGTAAGAAAAAAAAGCCAGAACAGATGCACTCAGCTTTTACATGTGCTTCTTTTCATATACTGCAAATACTCCCTTCATGAAGGCAGCTCAGTAGTCATCTTGTGGTTGCCTTAGATACCTACATTAATTTACTCTGTTATAACTTAGATGCTGATTGTTTAACTGCACAAGTATTAATAGTTATCCTCAAATGGCTGTTCAGTGGCTCATGTAAAATGAATAAGGGCTCATTCTAAATCTCCTATAAGTCAATGGACATCTTTCTCCTCATCTCATTCAGAGCTGGAATTAGCTATCCCTGTTGAAGTGCCCCCAGATATTAATTTTTTGTCCTCAAGACACCTCTGCAAGGTAAGGTAATGCTACTGGCTCAGTTTCACAGATGGGAAGCTGGGGCCAGAAAGGTTACCTCACAGTCAACCAGCACATGATGTCTTCTTATGGGGCCCAGCATGGAGTTAAGTTCTACAGATGGCTCTGGAAACAAGAGGGTGGTGGGGAACTCAAGCCATCTATTACCTACAGCATGGCAGGAAGAAATATGTTGAGTGACTTGAATACCTCTAGACACTGAGAAGAAGGAAGGGCTGTCATCGTCGTCNCACAGGAGACCACAAGGGATTTACAGACTGTGCCTGAAGGAAGGGCTGTACTCAGAAGCCTAACACAAATCTTTCTTTATTGACTCATTCAGGGAGCCAGGTGCTGGCATCCTTGAATTCCCAAATGGTCAGAAGTGATCATCCTTCTCTTGAACTTTGACAACAGACAGGTCCATCTTAGGTCCATCTTCGTTACTACCCTAGGAGGATATGATTAGGTGGCTTACCTAAGGATATGCTGTGCTAGAGGTGGTGACATAAACTTAGACCTCTTGAGTGTTTCACCACAAAAAAAGTTTTCTTCTCTTAATCTAAGCATTGACTTCTCTCAGTCTTATTGCCATGGAGATTGTCTCCATAGCTGGTGCTAGAATTGCCTTGTTGACATCACTAGTAAAGTATATAATACATAGCTGACTGCTCTGATATTTATCTTCCAGTCAACAGCTATTGAGACTCCAGAGGAAAACTAGAAAACAGCATAGACTCCTTATTAGTAGAACTTAATTTAACTGTATTTAAACTTCATTAAGGAGCCAAAAAAAATGACCTTTCTTAATGCACTCTTTCTTTATAAAGTATCAAATAAGGATATTAGATTAGCTTGATCCTGGTTCTTATTAGGCACACACAGTAGATGAGAATGCAAAAATTCCCTCATTCTGTTAGGTACTCTTGGATGTCAAATCAAAGACCAGGTGCTCCACAAGCCCATTTCCTTTCTGCAATGTTTTATGTTTCCTAGTCCTGTAATTCCCCCCAGGAAACCAGAAGAAATCTTAATTTCTTACCCCTCTCCCCCTCCCCCATTAAAGTAACAGCTCTGGTCATTTAAACAATCAAGCACATGTTCTTACACTCTCTGTGCCTCATGCTATCCATAAATGGTGATGTGGTAAGAAAAACCATGGAGGAAAGGAAAGGAAATGACATTAACCTTTTCCATCTGATAAATAAGGGCTCTATTCAGCTGCAATAATCCACATCCTTCCCTAGAGATCCAGTTAATGTAATACCTAAGGGCTCAGTTCATTTAAAATTATTTCCACTCTGGCCAGCTGATTTCTTGGTGAATTACTCAGTCCCCAGACTGAAATATTCTCCCCATGCCATAGCACATGGAAAAGGGCTAGAGCCCTTCTGTGGCTCCCAATAGTCTCAATGTCCTCTCAGAGGTGCCAGAGCATCTGTGACATCCCTGTGGCTTATCCTTACCCTCTAATTAACAGGAGCTTTTGTGATGATGTCCTGGGACCACCAGTTTGTAATCACTGAAGATAGCATCCCTTGTCCTGTTTGTTGCTCTTCTCTGCAGGATGGTACTCACCTCCCTGTCAGACTTTAAACACCTGCAGTTTATAGGTATTAAAAAAAGAGTTTGAACTTGAAATGGGTGGAAAATTAGAGCAACAGACTTCAGCCTGGTGAAAAAAAAGAGAGCCTGGGTTAGGAATATTGTTGCTAGGGTTTGAGGTAATGGATGTGGATCAGTGACCATTGCATGGTTGCTTGAGGGATCCACTCCCAAAGGCTAAAAGCTGGGAACTGAAGTGTGGTTGTTTGTTTGGTTAGTTGTTTGGTTTTTTCCCCCCCTTTCTCCCTTTGCAATGCACAAATAGCTGCAGTGTGATTGCTATCTGCTCAGCTATACCTGCCCATAAAACTTGCAAAGGCAAAGGACTTTTTGTATGCATTGAGGCAGATGTTTTCAAAGCAGGACAGAGGGGAAGAGCATACGAAATCCAACTGTAAATCAGTGGGAACAGTAGTCTAATATTGATTGTATTGATCCATAGTTGGTTGAAAGCCATGGGAATCTTATCATTGGCATGCAGGCTTTTTTTTTTGTTGTTGTTGTTTTAAGGGAGTGTAACTAATTGAGCACAATAAACCAAAGTTGTATGCAATTTTGCAACCTTTCTGCTGCAAGCTGTGCTTTCAGGGTTCACTGTTAGACTGTCTTGGAGCTTGCTAGTTAAACAGGAAAAACAAGAAATCTGACCTTGCTGTAGTACTTAATTGAAGTGCATTTATTGACTGGTTTTAAGCTTTCATAGCAGCTCTTGTTTGCTAAGAACCATGGGCCAGCTCTTGGCTTGTATGGACCCTTAGCTCCTGGGGTGGACACAGTCTAGCTACACAAACACATCCCACCTCAGTCTTGCATCACAGGGTTGGACTGGAACTGAGCAGGAAGCTATAGCTGGAGATTAGCACATTCTCCCTCATTGCAATGCTGCTCAGCTTCTCTCCTCCTCCAGAAGCCCACAAGCAGGCCAGCCCATGTGGGGTCAGTATATCAGAGGTAAAGCAGAAGTGTTGCACTGGACACGCTCTAGTTCCTGGCTCTTTGGAGCAGGTAACAGGAGTCAGCACAGAGAATAAATCCCTTTGGATTTACCTTGACTCTTTTAGGATTCTGACAGCCGNGAGGTGGTGGAGTCACCGTCCCTGGAGGGGTTTAAGAAAAGATTGGATGTGGCACTGAGTGGCATGGTTTAGATGTTGTGGTGTATTGGGTCATAGACTGGACTTGATGATCCTGGGGGTCTTTTCCAGTCTTGGTGATTCTGTGATATCTTTAGAAGGATCTGGATCACCAGCCTCATAATGTTGAGGAGAGAGGGCTGAGAAGACTTTTACACATCAGTGCTGAAGCAAGCTACAGCTGGATCTCTGCTAATAAATCTCTCTTTGGTACTGTAACAGTGAGACTGGCATGCACTTAATGCTACTACATTCTTATCCCCATCCCATCTGTATTAGAAATTAAGGCAGAAACATGAAGACCATTAGCATGCTGTAACCTTAAGAACAGTTTCTCACTTCATCGAGGCACTCAGCAGGCACTGCTGTGTTCAGCCATGATTCATTATCCCTGAACTCTGGTGCTGGCCTTGGCCAGTTTTGTCTGGACTCAGTTAATTTCTTCCACTGTCAGGAAAGATTTCTGAGCATTTGTGTTATCTCTCTGGAAATCTTAAGTAGGGAGATGAAGACAATTGAGAACAACTGACTGACAGAAGAGACAGCAAATACATTCTGCAGGAGACTAAGGAGGATGGAAGCTGGTTCTGGAACAGAAGGACATGGCCTTTCCTTGGTCTAAGAGAAAAAAAAATGGGCTAGCAACAGCTGGAACTGGACATTATTCCATATGATGTCATAGTGACTTTGTGTAACACCCATTGAATTCACCTTTAATCTAGTTCACCATAATGTTAAATTAAACTGACTCGTTGCTTTCCAAAAGTTCTGGAACACTGTGGCTTTGCAGAGCTGTTGCTTATCAGCATACTGAATACTGTAATGCCAGCTGGAGTGAGGCAGGTAAAGGAAGTCTCTGAAACTTCATTGTCATGATCCAGCTGCAAATCTGACCCAGGGGAGAAATGGGTTCTATTCAAGGAGTCTGTGATGCAAATTTATGCAGATGACTGTCATCAGTCTACTGGATGTTTGCTGGAAACAGCAGAGTAAGGAAGAGACAGCTACTCTATGGAGAACAGGCCATACAAGTTGCAGATCTGTGCCCAAACTGCCATCCTGGGAAAAGTACTAGAGTGCAAAAGAGAAGCTGGCCATGAGCAAACAGTGCACGCTGGCAGCCCAGAAGCACAATGGCATCCTGGGCTGCAGCAAGAGAAGCGTGGCCAGCAGAGCCAGAGAGGTGATTCTGCCACTGCACTCTGCTCTGCTCACACCTCCTCTGCAATACTGGGGCCNAGGAAAGTGGGAGTGTAAGAGCTATTCCATCAGCAGTCACCAACCCCTTGGCTCCTCTTTCTTGGCATTTCTTACCAGACATTTCTGCCCACGGGTCCCCAGAGCTCTGTGGCTAGGTGGGCACAGGCACAAGCAGCAGCAGTGCACAGAAGTAGGAGCAGACAGAGTTGATTTGCCACAGCCCTCATCTGAAGACCTTATTGATAAGCTCAGGGTTAAGACCACTGTCTGCATTGTGTGTATAACACTTTCAAATGGGCTGAGCTAAACCACTTTGTAGTAGCAGGAGTTTCTAGGCATGCATTTTGCCTAGGTGAGCCAGAACCCCTGGGAAGGCTGTGGAAGCACACGAGTCATAGCAGTGTTCTGTACTGCATGCACCTCTTTAGACACTGACCTCATTTTTGTGGCCATTGTGGCTTGCTAAAGATCTCTCTCAGCTCTCTGGGGCTACTCTCATGTCTCAGGTGACAGAAGGTGAGCTGGTCTCTATGCAACCACATCAGAGGATCGTGTAGAAGAGAGTTGAAAATAACCTGCTTTCTGCTGTGAGTGCAGGCAGGTTAGCAGCAGCAGAGGGTTCTGGGCAAAAAATGAGATCTACTGGTGGCTTTTATTTAATGTAGTGGTGGTGGGATGCAAGGATAAAATCCAAGGCCCAAAGATATTTGTGCTGCATGCAAAAAGCCCTTTCCACTTCTACAAAAATCCTCTTGTCAAAGCTGCCTTAAAGGAGCTATAATTGCCTGTTGAATCAGTTATTAGAGAAATGGGAAATATTTGTGACCAGATTAATTTCTGGTATAAAGCCTCAGATTGTTTGGAAAGTAGACCTTGAGACATTTTGAGAAAAAATATCTTCTGGGCTCCTAAATGGAGCATATTTCTCATCAGTTCTGATGTGCTGAAAGGATGAGATTTTCTGTGAACTTTCCTCAAACAGGCTTACATTTTTTTTTTCCTCTCTTTAAGAGGGGGAGGAGTTGTGCCTAAAAAAAAAAACAACCTACCAACAAACCCAACCTGTCCTTCTCAGCTCTGCCAACCTGTCAGTCCAGCCATGCAAGAGACAGGGAGAGAGACAGAGAAAAAGAAAGGAGGGAAGCAGAGATTCTATCAGATCTCAGCAGACATTAAGGTAAAGCCCATTTCTCATTCCCTTAATTACTCTTGTCTCTGTGTCTGTACATGTAAATAGAAATTCTGTTACTGTAGAGAGCTTTCAACTAACTGAACAATCTGTATGGGAATAAACCATTTCTCTTGCTCCCCTGGAAGTGTGTTTTGCATGCAGCCTGGCAGCTTGTTGGTTGTAGTTTGGAAACACAGTTTCTCTCTCTGAAATTCAGAAGGAGAGTTTGTGTTCATTTGAATATTAAAAAGAGGCAGAGCTTTAGTGCTTGCATGAATACATGTTTGGGAAGGATATTAAGCTGTGTAGTTTCAGGCCTGAAGCCAACCTCTAATTACTAAAGATCAGGATAAGAACTTGTTAGAGGAGAGAAATTCTTCCAAAGCTGACTATTGCAGGGCTCTTACACCTTCTCCTGGAGCATTTGGTATTAACCACTGCTGGAGACAGGATACCAGAGTAGACACATTGTGGATCTGATCCAGTTTGGCAGTTCTTCCATTCCTGTCTGACCATTTCTGGTGGGCTTTATCCAACTTGTCATTACGAGAGAAGGAACAAAGCTAAGGTGCAGCAAAACTGCCTGCTTGAATTCTTGAGTTTGGAGGGCAGAGTAGCAGAGGCACTTTCAGCTCATACCAGAGGAAATTAAAGGTTACAGACTGTGAGAAATCTTGCCTGAAATGGGTGTGAGTCAGAAGAATCATTCTGTCCCAGAGCTTGCCTTATGAGTCTGGTCTGGGCAACCAGTTTGCCTAACAATTGTGGTAGAGCAGGCCTAGTAGTGAAGGGCTGAAGTTCCAGAATTAGGCACAGTTTTGTTAGATCTGGGTGTCTGTAGGAATATGTGCTTGTGCACAAATGTGTGCACGTAAGGAGTCTGCTGAGAGATTCTGAGCCCTAATATGTCATGGAAATCCAGAGAGATGAGAAAGGAACGATTATGTTCATCCACCTTAGAGTTGCCCCTATTTCTGTATCTCTAAATCCTGAACTAACATTTTAAACTGTACTGAAAACTCTGTGCTCATTTTAAACTGTACTGAAAACTCTGTGCTGTCTTTCTAAGTAGATTGAAGCTCTGGTAATATCACATAGAAGGCAAACCTGTGGACAGGATTTCCTTTCCTCACTGTCTATTTAGGGGTTTCCCTCCTTCTGCCAAGGTGTCCCTGCTGATTTTAGCTTGTAGTAATACTAACCAGACAGATAGAACAAGTTGAAAGATGGCAGAGGAAGAGAGGATAATCATCCTGTTGCTCACTGCATAGTTTTCAGTGGCCTTGCCAGGGGTCTGGTTACTTAATAGTAGCTTCTGCATCTTCTTTGTTGTTAAACTTCCTTAAATATTTGTGCCTGTGTTGTAATTTTGGGCTGAACCTCATGGCAGTGAACACAACAGAGCTGGGAAGAAGACAGAGGTGATTCAAATTAGAGAGGGGTGGTCTGTCACAGCATCACAGAATGGCCTGAGTTGGAAGGGATCCACAAAGATCATCAGGTCCAACTCTTGTCTATGCACAGGACAAGCCCAAAGTCACACCGTGTGTCTAAGAGCATTGTCCAGATGCTTCTGGAATTCAAGGAGAGTTGGTGCCAGGACTGCATCCCTGGGGAGCCTGTTTCAATACTCCACCACTCTCCAGATGAAGAACCTTGTCTTACTATCTAACCTGAACCTCCCCTGGCACAGCTTCATGCCATTCACCCAGGTCCTGTTGCTGGCCACCAGACACCATGTGACCTTTCCCATAAAAAAGTTTGCAATGTCCTTGTGTTACATCACTTTCCTTTTTTATGGTGGTCTGGTCCTCTGGGAACTTTGAGCTGGTGTTTCTTATTACCCCTGACTCATTCCCCATGGGGATGGTGAGACAAAGTGAGGCTATAAGCTTTTAATACACAAAAGAAATTCTTTTATAGACAGTGGGTTTTGTGATATTATTATAAGCTTTCCTGTGAGAATCAGAATGGAGAGGGAAGTGTTTTTTAAGTGACCATAGGAGGTGGAGAAGAGGAAGCAAGTACTTCAGCTTCAGTTTTGGTGGGGATAAACATTCCTACTGCTAGTTCCAGTAACAGAAATTAGTCAGTGAAAGAAGGAAAGGAGGAAAATTCTTTAGTCTCATGATCTGCAAAGACTTCACTAACTAGTTTCACAGTACTCTTCTCTTCTCTTCTCTTCTCTTCTCTTCTCTTCTCTTCTCTTCTCTTCTCTTCTCTTCTCTTCTCTTCTCTTCTCTTCTCTTCTCTTCTCTTCTCTTCTCTTCTCTTCTCTTCTCTTCTCTTCTCTTCTCTTCTCTTCTCTCTTCTCCTCCTCTTCTCCTTTCCTCTCTCATCTTCTCATACTTGCTTCATTACTGCTTTTGAAAGGCTGTGAATTACTAATGTAACAAGACTGGTGCTACTAAGCCAACCAAGCTCCCTAGACATTGGACAATTGATCTACATTGTCAAACACAAGTTTAGGTACATGCTGAAAAATGGTTTAGCACTGCTGAGGAAATGTCAGTTGATCAATCAGAGTTAAGCAGCTGACAAAGTCACTATATTCAGGCAATGTCCAGGCAATCCATATTTTAGATGGGCTTCATTAGTGTAGCTATGACAACTCAGCACTGCCATAGAAAGGAGGAAATATCAGAAATACAAGCCAAGTTCATACTAAGATTTCTCTATCTGCCATTCTGGAGGCAGAAAAGGCAGGGACTGATGTATTGATCATTTGTTCAGCAAACTGTTTCTAAAGAACACACAAACTTTTGCAAAGGAAGTGTTAACAGACAAAAAGGTTGCAAACTGTGAAACTCTTCTGTCAGAAGAGGTTCTGAATAGTTCTTGGAGAGACCAGTTGGAAAACACTTTACACTGAGAAAGTTTCAACCTTTCAACAGTTCAGTGTGAACTCACCTTGCTCCATTTTCTCCAACATGGCTAAGATTGCCTAGACTAGCTGATGTTTTGCTCTTCTTTATTTTATTACTAACCTTCCTTTCCCAGTATTATCACCATGAGCTTTTGGTGAGAATGTTTGATTAACAGAGCATCCATTTCCAGTAACCTATTGTGGAATTGAAGTGCTGTATGATGAATACAAACCAGACAAACAAACAAAATCAACCTCTGATTTCTTCTCTGTTTGCTCTTTAAATTGGAAGAAAAGCTTGATTTGATTCTCCATCTTTTCATCTTGCATTGTAAAAGCAGAGCACTTGTCCATCCTGCCTGGCAGGAAGCAGTGCTCTAACCAAGAAGCCATTGTGCTGCATTTCACAAGGAACTGTGCATTTGTTGCATTTTGCAGTCATGATAGGAACACTGCTTCCTCTTTTTAAAGCAGTTAAAGTCCTGTTTGAGAGTGCAGAGGGAGAGAATATGCTTCAGCTACTCAGATGTTATTTGTAGTGACACATGGGATTGGAGAAGAGGAAGAGTAGAGAGTGTTTCAGCCCTTAATTACCTGTGGAAAGATTCTGCTGAGGAAGCATTGGGTCTTTGGTTTCTCTTTATTGTCAATGTGGAAGATGATAGTGGGTCAACACTAGTGTAAAAAGGTCTGAGAACTGACATTTGAGAAAAGCCAACAGTCTGGGAGACAAACTGGATAAAGGCAATTTCAGTGAGCAACCATTTTCCACACAAGTTTTCCTGCACCCCAAAGGAAAAGCAAGACAGAGATTCACTCAGTGATGTGAAACGAAGACTCACCTGGATAAAAGGAGTAAGACTAGGTGGGAATTTTCTCTCTGTAAGAACTAAAGGCTTCTCCATACCTCATGCAACTTGGAATACAAAGGATCTTCAGTTTTTAAAGTGTTCTCTCTCAAACTGTTTTCAGGTTGGCCCCTAATTTTGTGTACACCAACAAGAAAGCATTGATCCTGTGTTGTGTACCAGCATCACCTCGTTGTTTCTTTGCAAGCCTGCACCCTGGAAGTGATCAGCCCTGAGCTAACTTACTGCCTTGATTCCTGAGCTGGCCAGGAAATGCTGATCTTTAGCAGCTATGGGATAACATGCACATTTTCTAAGTGGCATTCTCCCACTGAAAGGCAGCTCAAATTGAGTCAAATCTGAACAACTGAGGTGATAGTCACTTACTACATATAAAAGTAGATGCCATAAAACACAGCCTACTTTCCACCAGAAATCTCATTGGGAAAATTCAGATGTTTCTACTTCCACTCACAAGCCTTAACCAGCTGCTTGACTATTAATGAAAATCCTTTTAGTTTTCCACAGCTGAGTGAAAACTCTTTCCAGGAGTGGTCTGTAGTGAGATTTCTAGTGCACTCTCCCTTTGGATAGGTGAAGGATATTAATCTTTTCATGGTATTTTGTCACCACAGCTAGCTATTCCCCCCAAAAAATGAAATAAACCCCAAGTAACCCTCAAACAACTTCTGTACATTTCTGTATTCAGGTCTCAAGAAGGTTTGATTTAGGCTTTTTCAAAGGGACTGAGTAATTAATGCTTTGCTTTATCTACATGAGCCTGTTCAAATGATTGGTGCAGCAGAATTTTGGATTGAGGTGCAGTTGCCCTGGTGACAATCAAGAGTGAAATCAGAGCCTTTTGAAGAGCCAATGGAATGTGCTTCTACTTGGATGACAATGGGTCAGAGCATTTTAATGGGTAAAAATGTAATCCAGGACAATAGGATTTATTGCCACTGTGTCATCAGATTGACAGTCTTCCTGCAAATGCTTGAGCTTGTGACAGACTTCAACTGAAATCTGTTTAGTGGAAAAACTTGTAAAATGTCATTAATCATTTTGTTTTCCAAGTCAACCAAAGAGTCTGCATGTCTCAGGGGGTTAGAAAGAATATCTTCCAAGTGAGTGAAATTCAACCTCTCTGCACAAAGCCCTAATGAATGGCTCTTCTGGACACAATAATTGGTTCTAAGAATTAAAGGCTCATTTCTGCAGGGTGCTGAGTGCTCTGCTCCAAGCCTATTGGAGAACTTCTGCACTTGCTTAATTTTACCCTAACAAAATAGTTTCCAGTGATTTCTAGGATGACTATTCATGCTCTTAAACCTGATTGTATTCGCTGACAGACAAGAGCTTGCAGGATTAATTCCTAAACCAACACTGGAAGAAAAGATTCCCTGTTCAGTATGGCAAGGGCATGGGGCAATATTTCATCCTTTCTTGCTGACATTTTTCCAACTTCTGCAATAAGGATCCTTTTATTCTGAAAGATCTCAGAGTGCTGTCTGAACTAATAAAACACAGCCACAGCTAGGAGCAGCAATGCATAAGATCAAGATGGGAGAGGATGTTTCCTGCAGCCTTAAGGAAATGTCAGAGTAGGATGCCGGAGTCTGCTCCCGAAGGCAAAAGCTTAAAAGGCTTAGCTTGGCATCCTTTGGGATGTCAGTGAGGGATCTCTGTCTAGAGCCAGCTATTTTGGTGACAAGATAGCAGAAATGGCCTTTAATATTCATCATAGGTGAACCTTCTAGTGATTTTCCTTGCAAATCGATGGATGTCATTCTTATTCATTTTCCTTTAATATGAAAAGCAGATTCTCCTCAATCTTACTGTACCATGCATATCCTCTCTTTGTTGATATGAGGCTTTTACAACAATCAAGCTTGAAGCTCTTAAGTATTCCTCTCTTTGGAATTATTATGTAGCTATGAAGAACAATTGAGCCAGACAATGAGACAACCTGTTTCTTGTCTTCCTCGATGGGAAATGGGCTACGAGTTTTGTGAGGCTGTTCATAAACAGCCAAGGGTGTGTAAGGCGAAGAATGACCTCAAAGCTGAGTTTTACACAGAAGAACAAAGAGATCCCAAGACTTGATTTGAAAAACACATGAAGAGCAAATCAATGGCATAATATCATAATTATCAACACGCGTCATAATGCTGCTGGAAGCCACTCACACTTCTGCCTTGAAACACAAGTAAACACAAGCTCTCCTCCTAATTGCTCTGCAGCTGTCAAGCTTCCTAACTGATGTTTGTGCTGGCAGTAGCTGGGAGATAACTTCATCTAGCTAGCATTCATATGGACTGGAGATTCATCCTTGCTTCTTTTCCACGGGATGTTTTGTGACATTATTGTTTTCAGATTGCTTTCCCTTTGTTACAGTATTTCTGGCTTCCTCCCAGAACCTTGCAGGCTGCTTTTTCACCTCTTTAATCTGTACTTTCTCTCTCCTGAGCATAAACAGTATTGCAGTTGCTCCCACACCAAGACACCCAAGTGGTGTGACTTGCTTTTTCTGTGGGAAACACCACTTTATGGTTTTCACAGACTTCGTTCCTTGAAGACCTTTCCAGCATGAAGTGAATACAGCTTAGCACTATACAAAATGTTCCTGAGGAAGAATGCCACCAAGCCAAGCACATGTGATTTGGAGCTTGTCAGGCCTTGATAGTGATTTGAGGTTTAGTTAATCACCTACGGATTTGTATGACTTTTGAGTGACTCTGGCTTTGTGGCAGGAGAAAATGATGCTGTTATTCAGTTCACTCAGTGCAAACAGAAGTGAAAATGACCCAGGGGAAAATACAGG
The DNA here is from genome assembly GCA_013396975.1 of Bucco capensis. Lineage (NCBI taxonomy): Eukaryota > Metazoa > Chordata > Aves > Piciformes > Bucconidae > Bucco > Bucco capensis. Next base: position 88,070 of record VWZO01000771.1, read on the forward strand.
AGAAAATATCTCCCACTTAGGCTGCAGGTATTGCTTTTGAATTTAATTTTATTGACCAATCACTTCTCTAACACCCAAATAATTCAGAGTGGACCATGGGACAGTGAGAGGGTGAAATTCTGTTTAGATATGCTGCTGTGCCTGATGACAGCACCCCTGTAAGCTTCACCTGTGAGAAACCAGAGAGAGATTTGCTTCACCTATCAGGAAAACCAGAAAAGTGATTCCTTTAAAAAAATCTTTGGGTGTTGCTTTGGCAATAGAATCAACTCTACTGTAGTTTAGGTATCTTTCTTGGTGAGTGTTGACATTTGCAATACAACAGATTTTTATTTGATGTGTTTTTGTTAACACCACCTTGATAAGATCTGCTCCCTTGTTCACGGTGTTTGCCTTTGAGAAGTACAACAGGAAAACCACGGCTAGCTGAACAGGTTCATGGCAAACCTCTTGAAATCAGCTGAGCCTCCCCAAAACAGCTCATTCAGTCAGTAGTGCTGCTGCTGAGTGAAAGGACAAGGGGCAATGGTTTTAAATTGGAGAAGAGTAGATTTAAACTGGATATTAGAAAGAAGTTCCTCCCCACGAGGGTGGTGGAACACTGGCCCAGGTTGCCCAGGGAGGTGGTTGAGTTCCCATCCCTGGAGGCATTGCAGGTGAGGCTTGCCAGGGCTCTGGGCAAGCTGCTCTAGTTGGGGATGTCCCTGGCCACTGCAGGGGGGTTGGACTAGATGAGCTCCAGAGGTCCCTTCCAACCCTAACCATTCTAGGATTCTATGTTTCTATGATATCTTCCACACAAAGAGCAACCACAGCAGCACAGATCATGGGCAATGAAGGATGCATAGCCAGCCTCTGAACAAATCTCTGCAAGACAAATACCCTATTAAAAAATGCCCCTAAACTCACTTTTGTTGTTTTTTTTAGTAGAGTTAATTAGTTGATTTGTCTCTATTTTTTTTTTAATAAGTACTGCCATTTTTGGAATCAGTTTGATATTTTGAACAAAAAAGAATGTATTAACTTTCCCTGAGGCAGCTGAGGGATTTGCTGATTGAATAAATTTACTGTGATAGGACCAAGAAATAAGCTTGTTGCATTCCTGCAGTGGTTTGTTGTAAAGCCTTCAACAAGTATTCTCCTTCACTGGCTCCAGTCTCAGGAAGATCTGAAGCAGGCTTATGTTCATTCCTATTATATGCTTATAGATAAACATATGCATACATGCTTTTCATAGATTTAAACCCAATGCCTTATCTCTTAGATGGTCCTTATCCCTTGTGCCTGCCCTGGGATTCTTGTCAAGCTCTTCAAGAGCCTCAAGAAACTGATTGAAGGGTCAATTCCTTGGGAAGCCTATGGAACAAGTCACTGGGCTTTACTGACAAACCAGTTTGGCAAGCGCAGGTTTGACATATAGTGGTGGAAACTTAGGCACAGGAATGAACCAGAAAATATTTAGGAAATGGCACTAAAATATTAGTAGTAGTCAGCACAAATCAAATAAAGAGTAAACCAGGTCAAGATTCAAGGTTTTCATCATCATGAGAAATATCTTTTTCAACTCTGTGAGGTGGATTATGGAAGTCATTTGGAGTTCTTGTTGCAACATGCATGCTGTGGAAAGCAAGAACACAGCACAAATAAAACCTATCTTCACTCAATATCCTTTGAGAATGAAGAATATGCTCAAAACACAACTCTAAGAAGCAGGGCAATGAGAAGATGTGAAAAAAGAGGAGGATTAGATATGAGAAATGCTGATACAGAGGTGACAGATCAATGCAAAAGAATGGGGTATGGATATGGGTAATGACTCCTCAGGGTGTTGTGGTTAGTGTTGGTGCAAATATTGAAAAAGATCTTAAGAATTAAGCACTAAAACTATCTGCTACACATGGTTTGGGATGGAGTCGAGAGGCCAAACTTTGTATATGGAGTCATAAATGAAGTTTATCCCATTTAAATAGTTGATGTTGACCACTATGAAAGAGCAGGCACTGCCATAAATGAAACACTGATTCAGAGACAATATTCCTGTCTTTAGAACAATGAGTAACTTATCTAATGATGTTCCAAAGGTGGAGGAGAAAAGACAAGGTTTAAGAGGAGATTCTGCCTGTCTTAATACTTCTTAAAATACTAATTGCTGTGTTCAGAAACTCACTTAGGTGATCAGGAATAAGCTGTGGGACAGCTTCAAGAGACCAGAAATGAAATTATGTAAAACACCCACTGAAGTAAAAATAAAGTTCTTAAATATATGGTCCAAACACACACTCACACATGATTTTCCAATTCCACATTATTTTAATTACCTGACTTGCAAAAACACCAACATACTGCAAATTAGACCACTGAACCTGGGAAGAGAATGACACTTGAAAACAAGAGCAGCCAACACCATGCTGAGTCTGAGTTCTGAATAAACAACTACTGAGTTTCAGGGTAACTTGCCTTTCCAGATCACATGCAGCCATGCTGAGAGAGGCTCAGGAGGATGTATCCACAGAAGTTCAGTCATCTGCTCTACAAAGTGCTGAAAGTCATCTCTGAAAGAATCCCACTCCCAAATTTCCTGTAGACCTCAGTGGAGTTAAGTAACAATATGGAAAGTCAACAGTCTGCCAAAGTCTGTGAACCAAATTAAATGAAGGTTTAAAAAAGCCCTTGTTCCTTAGAAAGTATTGCTGGAATTCCAGCAAGCCAAGCCAGTTGTGAAGAGCAGTGAGGGATACTGCCTGTGGTGATACTAAGAAACTCAGCAGTTAGATCTGATCCAAAACAAGAAATCAAAGACAACTTCTTTGCTGACTTCAGTAGGATTTGGATCAGGCCTCTGATCTCTGAAACGATTTAATATATTTCACAGGCTTTTAAAAGGTGGTGACATGTATAGCCTGACAAATGTGGAAGTGTATGCTGGTTTGGATGAAGAACCTGCAACTCAGGATGCCATGTAGGACTATGGGCCTTGGCTGAGCAGCTCCAGCCACAGGACCTACATGGTATCCTCTACCAGACTAGAATGAAAATCATATTTAGGTATATCAGAGAATTTGTGGTGTTTTTCCTTAAAAAGAAACAAACCCAAAGCACTGATACATTGCTTGACTTGATCCCTAGCTAATACTTATCTCAACCTCTTTGATTTGGGAATTAATCTAGAAAGCTAAGACAGTAGGTTTTTTGCTGTTATTTCCTTAAAAACAGATCACAGTTGATATGAATACAGAATCACAGAATCCCAGTATGCCAGGGGTTGGA
>VWZO01000774.1:1468-21021 GCA_013396975.1 Bucco capensis
TATGCCTGGCTGTGTAAGTCTCCCAACAAATGTCTGGGTAATTAAAGTCCCCCATGAGAACCAGAGCCTGTGATCTGAGGCTACTTCCAGCTGCTTATAGAAGGCCTCCTCAGTTTCATTATCCTGATCAGGTGGCCTGTAGTAAACACCCACTACAATATCTCCTGTACTAGACTCCCCCCTAATTTTTACTGACAAGGTTTCCAGCTGCTTATCATTGCCCCCCCAAGGAGAACTCAATACATTCCAAATGCAGAAGACCATGCTGTTGGCTGCACACCCACTAGAGGGCTTGCAGCCTTGCATTGGGATTGCTGAATTCCCTGTGTGATTCTGCTCCCAGGAATTTGTGTTGGAGCAGAGCTTTGTAGCTGGGGCTTGTCTTGTCCTCCTCATGATGGCTGAGGAAATTCTCTCCTTGAGCTGTTTGACTCAGTTGCTTCATTCCTGTATAAGGGTAGTGATGTACCCAGGGGATGCTCCTTGTGTCTCCATCCCTGGAGGTATTCAAGGTGAGGCTTGATAGGGCTCTGAGCAACCTCATCTAGGTTGGGGATGTCCCTGCCCGTTGCAGTGGGGTTGGACTAGATGACCTCCAGAGGCCCCTTCCAATGCAAACGAGTCTGTGATTCTGTGTGGTTCTGTGATAGGCAGTAGAAAGACAAAATGTGTGAGATCTGCAATAGGTAGCTGCAGGCATGTTGCCCTGGGATAGCTGAATGGAGCCCTCCTTTTATGTCCTCCACTGAATTGTGTTTCTTGACTTTCTTGCAGGTCAAAGTGGCTTGGCCCTATCCTCTTCCAGTGCTGCTGAGCTTTGCCTAACTAGGTGAACATACCCAGATGTACAGCAGCCTTTTTGTGTGTGTTTTTTTGGTTGGTTGCTTTTTTGTGTTGTTGCTTTTTTTCTTTTTTGTTTTTGCTGCACCCAGCTGGCCTTATGCCTTTAGACATCACTGCTGTAGAAATTAACTTTCAGGGGCTGAGACTGCAGTGCCTGGATCAGTCTAATCCTGGCAGAGGTAAAAAGTTCTGGAGATGCTCAGAACCCACCTGGACACCATCATGGGCAACCTGATCTAGGTGAACTTGCTCTGATGTGAGGATTGGATTAGATGATCTTCAGAGGTCCTTTCTAACCTCTTTCTGTGATTCTGTGACTCCTGCTCTGCACAGACCCAGGGTGCCTGACAGTCTGCATGTCAGCATGTCAACACACCTGGAGACCCCTTGCTTCACACTGTTAATAGTTACAAAGTGGATACCTCTCAACAACAGGTTCTCTCACAGATACCTGTACTGATCTCCCACCTCTTTATCTTCAAGTCTTCTGTCTGTTTTGGACCTGTGTACCTACTGCTTTGGGTGCCAAGGGAAGCTGAGCTTGGAATTGGGAAGTAAGGAATGAAACTAGTGTGTCCGTTTTGTTGAGTGCAGGAGCAATTGAAAAGGAGCTGAGACAAGGGGCAAGAAGATCTTTCTGCAAAGGAAATTTTCTGTCCTTGCATCATTGCACTGGCACACTGTTCCACAGTCCTTAGTCAGAGCTCAGTTCAGGACATCACTGACAAAACTCCTGGTTGGAGTCACTGGCTGGACAACATGCTTCTTAGCAGTGAGGGTAGAGGCCTTGCAAGGTACAGGTGCATGCTATTTGTTATGTATTTTCTACCTGTTAAAATAAATGTCATTTAATTTACATTCTTTGTATAAGGAGAAGCTCAGTGTTCTCTTTGTTTCTGTGACTTGCAGTCAATTCAGCCGCAGACTGCAAAGGGAGAGTAATGGCTAATGCCTCTGGGGGTAGGTACAGGATCATGGAAAATGTCTCACTGGAGAGTCTGAAGGCTTGTGGGCCAGTAAGCCTGGTGTACAACTGCTCCCTGTAACAGTGCTCTCCTCCCACACCAACGTCATCTCCCCATGTATGCTATGGATGAGACCTCCCCTTTTGCAGCCTGTGCTAACCTCCCTCTGTCTCAGTGCTCCTTCAATGGCAGATCCCTCTGCAGTGGAGGGTAGCCACATTGCCCACTCTGCTTCACCCATCCCTGGGAGGCAGAACTGTGGCTAAGTCCAGGTTGCATAAGCTAGTTCTGTGGCCGGAGAAGCTTATTCATGTGGAGCAGGATACTCTTGGCAATGTCTTAGCACTGCCTTTAAACATAGGGCTATTTCTCTTCCCTTCACTGCACTCTCTGGAGCAGTGGTACTGAGCTGTGCTGGATCACAGGGCAGCACTGCTAGGGATCACACAGGGAAGCAGTGGGTATTTCAGCCTTACATCCTGCTTCTCCACAGCACTGTCTTGCAGCATTAACACACCTTTTCTCTTTTGGTATTGCGTTGAGGTTCAGGACAGAAACCGTCTGAGCAGTCAAAGGCTGCTGTTTGCAGGGACTACTTGGATAAGCCCAGCAGCATTTTGCCGGGCAGCCTTGGAATCCATGCAAATGTTCTCCTTGGCTTACTCTGCCACTGGGCAGCTGGAATGCCTGCCTTCTGGGCACCATGTAGAACCACTTATGGCCAAAATATTTCTAAGAACTCACTAATGCACAGAATTGAGACACATACAAGAAATGCGTTACAGTAACAGAGCTGCTAACTCCTTCATAGTTTCTGTGCCATAGAGCACAGTGTAAGCCCAAGGCTAAGATCCAGTTGCAAAATACTGTTCACACCTGTAGCCTGGCAGTGATAATGCTGAACCAAGGAGGGTGGTGAAGAGCTTTCTCCTAGCAGCTGCCTTCAGTACCTCCAGGGTGCTGCTGCATGCACAGCTCACAAGTGACACTGAGGGGAAGGAGTATCAGGAGCGGGGGGAGGTGTCAGGACACTTGTCTGGTGGATATGTATGGCACATCTTCCAGCAAGCCTGCTGGAAGAGCAAATCAATCTTTCGTCCCTGATTTGATGCGTGGGAAGTAGTGACAATGTGGGCAACCAGAAGCCTGGCATGATCCTGGGCAGTGTGCCTGAGCTAACAGGTAAAGTTTCTTCTGTATCTGCTACTTTTGCTTATTTTGTGGCATGTCAAGTGGAAGTCAAGAGAATGGAAGGGTAAGAAGCTGCTAGGCTGAGGAGGTTATGCAACACTGGAGGGACTGGTATGGTTTCTGCAAGGCTCTGGTTTGCAGGAGTATTAGCAAACATTCGGTGCTCTTCCTGCAAGATCTAGCCAAGCTTCTGGAGAACAGTCTTTGCTAGCACTCAGCTCTCAGGGGGAAATGTGTGCTGGCAGTAGGGAAAAGCTAAGAGAAAAGCTGGGAGTACAATAGACTACTGAAGAGTAAAATGCAGATTTTACATGTCTAATGTGGTCTTTGCCTGCATACTTCCAGCTCATGGCCAAAGGCTTCAACTCTGTGTGAGAGCATGCATTATGCTAAGGATTTCTTTCATCTTCTCCCTGAGCATGATCTTTTCCACTTGAAGAGGAACGGTGATATGAGCAGCCCTACCTCATTTCCTATGGCAGCATTTGCCTTGTGGCACTCAGAAACTTTTGCCTTAGAAAAAGCAAACAGCAAATTGTGTAAGCCAAAGTGGGAAGGCCATTCATGTTATATCATGTTATAGTTCAGCTGGCATGTGAAAAACTGTGTGGGATATACTCACACAAAAGGCAAGTACCAGGTTGTACTGGGCTATGTGGGCAGGTGCAGCACCCAGAAGAGGGCCCAGAAGAACACAGATATCCTAAGCACTGCATTTCATTCCCCATGGGACTGCAGCTGTGCTCGGAGAGGAAGGCTAGAAGAGAAGCCCAGGCACTGGGAACTCAGCAGAGGCAGCACCCAGGAAGGTAGGAGGACCAACAAGAAGAATCTACAGTCCACAAGAGTGAGAACTGGAAGTGCTGGAGGGACCTCTGGGCTTGCCAGCTTGGGAGGAATTTAATTCTGTCATCTGTGCCACTCTAAGTCATCCCCACTACTCCATCTCTTCAGAGCTTCCCTAACCCACCCCTCTGTTCTTGCAGAAGGGTTTTGTGTCCCTATCTTATTTCTCTCAGTGCTTTACATCTGAATGATCTTGGCTGCAAACATTTTAGTTAATTATCTGTAGGGTAACATTTACTCCAGATCAGTCTCATTGTGTCCAAACTAAAGCTCTGCCTTGCCTTTGGCTCTTGAGGTGGCTGGCAAGCAGCTCCCCACCAGGCTGACTAAACCAGGTATTTCCATTCTTCTCTCTTTCCATTACCAATTCTTCTTGTTCTCCTTTTTCCCAGCTCTGCTTTTTCCTCTGCTTTCCTCATCAGCTCCCCAGTGCAAGAGAGACATGGACATACTGGACAGAGTCTAATGAAGAGCCATGAAGGTGACTGAGGGATGGTAGCAACTCTCCTGTGAGGGAAGCCTGTGAGAACTGAGACGGCTCAGCTTGGAGAAGTCTCAGAAGGATCTTGTCAATGTGTATCAATCCCTGAAATGAGGATGCAAATCAAATGGAGCCAGGCTCTTTGAGTGGTGCCCACTGACAGGACTAGAGGCAATGGACACAAATTGGAGCTTTTGACAAATGGTGATTGTGGGCTTGCTGTGGGTAACTGTGCTGGCACACATGGGGACCTTGTTTGACATCCATGCTGCCAGACAGAACCAGTATGGCTCTTAATCTCTTTTCATGAAACTGGCTTCCCTTGTGTTGTTTGCTTTCTTCCTGGGCAACACTATAGTGTATGTTGACATGTTTCCTTCCTCAAACGTGTTTTAAAGACCTATTTGGCCCTAAGCCCAGACAAGGCTCTCCACTCTGCTCTTAGCCTCACTCCAGCCTGTGTCAAGTGACTGCAGAGTGTTGTTACAGCATGTCTGAGGTACAGTCTTTCCTATCTTCTAGTTAACTTCGCTGCCCACACCAAATACTTGCGTGGTGTGCTGTCGCTTCGCAGCGACATTTAGGACAGGCTACTTGACCAGGACTTTGCTTGTCGACTTCCTCCTCATGGTGCATCACAAGAACACAGAAACTACTGTGTGAGAGGTAGGGGTCAAATCAGCACAGGATCCTGGCCATGAATGTGGCCAGTGGGGTACGCATAGAGCAGATTGAAGAGCAATATAGGCATAAAGCCTAAACTAAGCAATGGTCAATTTAACCTCATTCTGACCAAAACATCCTGCTGTGTAGCAGTCCTTGCTGGGTTGGTCTTACATAAAAGCATCTCATTGTTTTTGATCCATTCCAGATTATTTTGCCTCCATAGCAACCCTAAGCAATTAATTCCTCAGATATATGATGCATAGTGAAGAAGTACTTAAACCTGCTATGCCATTGTTTAATCAATATGCCCTTGTTTCTCTGCTATGAAACATCACAGGTAATCACTTCCGAAACACCTCATTCACTGCACGTGATTTTATATACATCAGTTTCTCTCCCTTGGCTGTCTATTCTGTACTATTCATTTGATTTTTCAGTTTTTCCTTTTCTACCTTTTCTTAACTCCACTGTATCTTCTCTGAGAAGGGAGAAAACACAGAACTAACTCCCCTGGCCACTTACTTGAGGGGGAATAACTGGTCTGAGCTCTCTTTGTGCAGGTAGAGCTTGTCCTTGTAAATGATATCTACCAACACTGATTTTAATTCATCATTTTATTAACCAGAGAGACCTTTCTTGCATACCTCAGCCTCACTAGGAAACTTGGCCCCATCATTGCCCACACCCTTTCCCAGACCATTTATGAATACAGCAAAAATCACAAGCCCCATCACAGAACCTAGTGGGACAGCACTATTACTTTCCTCTGTCTTAAACACTTAGCCGTTTCCATTTATTATCTTATGCCTTGTTACTAGCCATGGAATAAACCTGTTGCGGAGAAGAGCTATTAAGGACATTTGGTGTACGTATGGCTAGGCTTCGTGAATGAAGATCCAGAGAGGGCTCTATCCACGTTCCTCATCAGCGCCTTTTACAAGCGCGCTGATAAAAAGAGGATAGAGGATAGCACCCTCGAGCCTGCACTATGGATTTTTTTTAGGTGAGACATAGCATGTGCAGAGCTGGACCCACCCTCTAGTCCTCAGTTTCATCTGCCAGGGCCTAGCAAGCTTGGACGCTGGCAGCCAAGTCCTTAGGATGTAGGTTTTATTAGAGTGTCCTTCTCTTAAATGGAAGGCCTTCCAGGGCTAAACGAGCTCCATCTGCCCAGGTTTGGAATTAGAGTTGTCCTTCTCCTAGGATGACTGCCAGAAGGCTAATGAGCACATCCTACCCATACAAGGATTATAGGAACATGGGTATCACTCCCCACACTTTACCGTGGGCAATGAGTTTAATGCTCCCTCTGCTGTCAGCACAGTTATCACACCAGGAGCCACAGGAGACCCCAAGTGATTTTCAGACTGTGCCTGACATTTGGTGTAGGACCTTGCTGAAAGCATTTTGGGCATCCAAGTACATCTGTCTGTCTAGCTATATACATGAAACAAGACTCCTCACACCTTTAAGGAGTGAGACGTTACTTCCTTCTTCTAGACTGGGGTTGTTTATTCCCTGTTAATCCCCTTTCTCTACATGCCCAAGAATAATATTCCTAATTCCCAGTGCGGAACTCACAGGCTCCCAGATTTACTCAAAGATCTTTTTAAAAAACCAAAAAACCAAAAAAACCAAGAAGTCCAACCTCGGCATCTGATTTTCCACCTGCTATTCTTCTGGTTTCAGGATGAATTAAAGCAAGGTTGCATGTCCCATAGCAGCTGAGAGATCTGTGTTGGGGTCCCTCCAGAGCTCCTGGATAAATACCATCTATGTCATTTACTGTTTGTGTCATAAATTTGTTTTGAAGCATACCCTGGTGACACTTCCACTTTTAGCAGGCTGCCTCATTTGTTCCTGCAAAACAAGGCTGCAGCATGGGAATTTCCTTTCATTTCTTGCTAGCATGGCTGACTCATTGTGCTTTTCTGCTGGGCCTCTATCTTCCCTGAATGGTCTTTCACACCTCTGTTATCTATTTGCTTTATGGCAAGCTTTCAGTGTGAAAATATTTTTTGTTTTGGGGTGGTTTGATGGGGGTTTCTTTAGTGTTTCAGCTTACTGCTCTAAAGGACTCTGATACAGTTTTCCATTTAATTTGTTGTGGTTAATCTCCTTCAGAGAATTGCAGGAGATTTTGAGATGTGACAAAGACTGTGTCATCTTTTCATAGAATAATAGAACATTTTGGGTTGGAAGGGACCTTTAAAAGTCATTTAGTCCAACCTCCTTGCTCTGAGCAGGGAAAAATTCAACTAGATCAGGTTGTTCAAGGATGGGCAATCTACCACATCTCTGGGCAACCTGTGTCAATGTCTCATCACCCTCATAGTGAAGAATTTCCTCCTTATATCTAATCTAAATCTCCCCTCTTTTAGTTTAAAACCATTACCCACAATGGGTCTTGATAAGAAGTCTGTCCCCATCTTTCTTACAGGCTCCCATTAAACAATGAAAGGTGTCCCCAGAGCCTTCTCTTCTCCCGGCTGAACAACTCCAACTCTCTCAGCCTGTCCTCACAGGGGAGATGCTCCATCCCTCTGATCACTTTTGTGGCCCTCCTCTGGACCCTCTCCAAGAGATCCTTGTCTTTCCTGTGGTGAGGACTCCAGAGCTGGACACAGAACTGCAGGTGGGGTCTCACCAGGGCAGAGTTCAGAGAAAGAATAACCTCCTTTGNAGAATAATAGAACATTTTGGGTTGGAAGGGACCTTTAAAAGTCATTTAGTCCAACCTCCTTGCTCTGAGCAGGGAAAAATTCAACTAGATCAGGTTGTTCAAGGATGGGCAATCTACCACATCTCTGGGCAACCTGTGTCAATGTCTCATCACCCTCATAGTGAAGAATTTCCTCCTTATATCTAATCTAAATCTCCCCTCTTTTAGTTTAAAACCATTACCCACAATGGGTCTTGATAAGAAGTCTGTCCCCATCTTTCTTACAGGCTCCCATTAAACAATGAAAGGTGTCCCCAGAGCCTTCTCTTCTCCCGGCTGAACAACTCCAACTCTCTCAGCCTGTCCTCACAGGGGAGATGCTCCATCCCTCTGATCACTTTTGTGGCCCTCCTCTGGACCCTCTCCAAGAGATCCTTGTCTTTCCTGTGGTGAGGACTCCAGAGCTGGACACAGAACTGCAGGTGGGGTCTCACCAGGGCAGAGTTCAGAGAAAGAATAACCTCCTTTGACCTACTGGCCATACTTCTTTTAATGCAGCCCAGGATATGATTGACCTTATGTGCTGCAAGAACATATTTCTGGCTCATGTCCAGCTTTTCATCCACTGGTACACCCAGCTGCCTCTTCATAGGGCTGTTCTCAATCCCTTCACCCCCTAGCCTGTTTTGATACTAAGGATTGCCTTGANTTCCTCCTTATATCTAATCTAAATCTCCCCTCTTTTAGTTTAAAACCATTACCCACAATGGGTCTTGATAAGAAGTCTGTCCCCATCTTTCTTACAGGCTCCCATTAAACAATGAAAGGTGTCCCCAGAGCCTTCTCTTCTCCCGGCTGAACAACTCCAACTCTCTCAGCCTGTCCTCACAGGGGAGATGCTCCATCCCTCTGATCACTTTTGTGGCCCTCCTCTGGACCCTCTCCAAGAGATCCTTGTCTTTCCTGTGGTGAGGACTCCAGAGCTGGACACAGAACTGCAGGTGGGGTCTCACCAGGGCAGAGTTCAGAGAAAGAATAACCTCCTTTGACCTACTGGCCATACTTCTTTTAATGCAGCCCAGGATATGATTGACCTTATGTGCTGCAAGAACATATTTCTGGCTCATGTCCAGCTTTTCATCCACTGGTACACCCAGCTGCCTCTTCATAGGGCTGTTCTCAATCCCTTCACCCCCTAGCCTGTTTTGATACTAAGGATTGCCTTGACCCAAATGTCAGACCTTGCACTTGGCCAGATTGAACCTCATGAGGTTCCCATGGGCCCACTTCTCCATCTTGTCCAGGTCCCTTTGGATGGCATCTCTCCCTTAGATGTGACTGCACCACCCAGCTTAGTGTCATCTGCAAACTTGCTGAGAATACCCTCAATTCTACTATGTTATTTATGAAGATATTAAACAGCACCGGTCCCAGTACAGACCTCAATTTGGACATTGAACTATTGACCACTACCCTCTGGATGTGACCTTCCGACCAATTCCTATTCACCAAGCAGTCCACTCATCAGATCCATATGTCTCATATTTAGAGAGAAGGACGGAGTGGACTGAGAAGGAGGACAGAGTTAAACTCTTTACAGGAGTCCAGACAGATGACATCCATAGCTCTTCCCTTGTCCACAGATGCAGTCACTTAATCAGAGAAAGCCACTAGGTAGATCAGGCAGAACTTGTGCTTGGTGAAGCTATGTTGGCTGTCTTGAATGTTTTCCAGTCTTACTTCTCTTTCTGTGCGTTGATTTGATTTTTCAGAATGTTTTAGAGTTCCCTGAAAACACACTAAAAAACCACATACTACTAGCCAGCTGTCTACCTCCTGCAGCCAGGTTTACATGGGATGTTACACACCACTTAACGACTCCAGGAGTTTTACACTGAGCTCCTTCACAGCCACTTTGGAGGAGGTTGGGACATGAGGCATCCAAAGAAGTTGAAGGGTTAAAGCCCAAAACAGCACCATGGACCTGAGTCCAGCAGCAAAGTTATAACCAATCTTTAGCTCCTTCTATGGTACATCTAAACTTGAATGAGTCTCTTGGCAGATGCTGACCCCACTCTCATCACATTTTGAGAGGCTGCTGACTACAGGGGCACACTCACAGAAGGGTCATAGAATCACAGGATCATTAAGGTTGGAAAAGACCTCTAAGGTGATTAAGTCCAATAATCAAACTCTCATCACCATGCCCACTAAACCATTTCACTAAGTGCCATATCTACACATTTTTTGAACACCTCGAGGACAGTGAATCCACCAGTTCCCTATGCAGCCTGTCAATGTCTAACAGCTCTATCTGTGAAGAAATTTTTCCTAGCATCCAATCTAAACCTCCCCTGATGCAACTTGAGGCCATTTCCTCTTGTTCTATCACTCATAACCCTGGAGAAAAGACCAACCCCCGTCTTGCCCCAACATCTTTTCAGATAGTGGTAGAGAGAGATAAGGTCTCCCCTGAGCCTTCCTTTCCTCAGAATAAACAATCCCAGTTCCCTCAGCTGCTCCTCATAAGACTTATTCTCCAGACCCTTCACTAGCCTCATTGCTCTTCTCTGGACATGCTCTGATGCCTCTATGTCCTTCTTGTATTGAGGGGCCCAAAACTGAACACAGTATTTGAGAAGGGACCTCACCAATGCTGAGTACAGGGAATGATCCCTTCTCTGGTCCTGCCTGTCCTTCTTCCAAAGGTGGTAAACTCTTTTTTCCTGTGAGTCCCAAAGCTACCTGTTAAGCCAGGCAAGGCCCATTCTTGCAACTTTAAGATTTCTTTCTTGAAGAATGTCCAGCCTTCCTGGTCCCCTTTGCCTTTCAGGACTGCCTCCCAGGTGATTCTCTCAACCAAAGTCTTAAACAGACCAAAGTCTGCCATCCAGAAGGCTAAGGGAGCAATACTTCAACAAGAACTGAGCACTGTCATTTTGTGTTCACTAAGCCCAAGACAACCTTCAACCACCACATCACCCACCAGTCTTTGTAAACAGCAGATCTAGTGGGGCATCTCCCCTGGAAGGCTCACTTACCAGCTATGTCTCCAGGAATCTCTTAGGCTGCTCCCTTTCTGCCTTATTGTGCTTCCAGCAGACATCTTGTAAGTTGATGTCCCCCACAAGAATAATGGCTAGCAATCATGAATCTTCTGCCAGCTGCTTGTAGAGTGCTTCATCTGCCTTTGTATCATAGAATCATATCATAGCATCATAGAATGGTTTGGGTTGGAAGGGACCTCTGGAGGTCATCTAGTCCAACCCCCCTGCAGTGGGCAGGAACAGCCCCAACTCTGGTTGCCCAGAGCCCTGTCAAGCCTCACCTTGAATGCTTCCAGGGATGGGGCCCCAACAACCTCCCTGGGCAACCTGTTCCAGTGTTGCACCACCCTCGTGGTGAGGAACTTCTTTCTAATTTCCAGTTTAAATCTACTCTTCTCTAATTTAAAACCATTGCCCCTTGTCCCTTCACAAGGAGGAGAGAGGCCCTCTCCAGCCTTCTTTTAAGTTCCTTTTAGGTACTGGAAAGTCACTAATATGTCCCCCTGAAGCCTTCTCTTCTCCAGGCTGAACAATCCCATCTCCCTCAGCCTCTCTTCATAGTAGAGGTGTTCCTGGTGGGGTGGCCTGTAACAGACTCCTACCAGGTTATCAGCCTTGTTGGCCTTCCTCCATATGCACTCAACCTTATGATCACCATCATTGAACTCTATACAATCAAAACACTCCCTAACACACAGAGCCACCCCACAACCTCTCCTTCCTTGCCTATCCCTTCTGAAGAGCTTATTGCCATCCATTGCAGCACTCCAGTCATGAGAGTGTCCTGGTTTGGGCTGGAGCAGAATTAATTCTGCTAAGATGGCATTGCTTCTAGCCAGGGTTCCTTTAAAGGTGACTGTATTCCTCTGAAAGCTGGCAGTATGTTTTCAAAAACATTATCAGCTTCTNGCCATCCCACAATGTTTCTGTGGTGGCAACTATGTCATAGTTTTCCTGCTGCACAACAGCTTCCAGCTCCTCCTGTTTGTTGTCCATGCTGCCTGCATTGATGTAGATGCACTTCAGCTGAGCTATAGGTATCACCCTCAACCCTGGCACACTCTCTGTAGGCTCATCTCTAATGAGCCTGGTTTTAATCTCTTGCCCTTCAAACCGAGTTTAAGGTCCCTGGAGGAAGCAGTGTTTCACAGGGTCACAGCCGCTCTGGACAGGGCAGGCCAGGCTGGAGGGTTTTCATCTTGCATTTTGGTCTGTGCATTGAGATTGCTATGTCTTGGGTCAGCACTTAACACAACAGATCCTGGCAGTAAATAGCTGGGGGAAGCCCTGGTGCACCACTGATTTTGTTCCCAAAGCTGTGCTTGGCCTCCAGTCAAGAGAAAACATTGGCAAATCACAATGGTGGAAAATTAAGAAGAAAAACCACTTCGTAGTGTCAGGAGACCTGGGAGAGCATTTCAAAGGATTTCTCCTGCTGCTTTTGTGCCTTGGAGGTGTCTGCCAGCAACTGAGCTCTGCTGCAGCTGGCATAGTGGGCATCAACATAGCTGCTGAGTCTCTGCCAAAGGCATTATCTCACTCAAATATTGTTTGGGGGGAATGATAACAACTGCACAGCAAGGGTCTGTTGAGCTAAGGCTGTGCCAGCCTCACCCTGCTGTGCTAGGAGGAGAAGAGGGAAGTGGCAGGTACTGCTGGAGCTCTTGCAGAGCCCAAGGACAGTACGGTGGCTCCCTTGAAGGAACTGAGGCAATGACACCATGCAGATCCCAGCTAGGAGTAGGCAGTTATCACTCTATTTTAAGGCTGTAAGAGGTAACTTGTGTGTTCCTATGCCTAGTTTGTTAACTGCAGTTCCAGTGGTTTAGGTAATGGTAAATATTTGCCAGTGAAAGGACACAGAAATGCTTCTGCAAAAGGTGGGCTGGATCTGGCATGGTCACTCCTGATCTAGAGATACTACTCCTAACATGAGCTGTTATCTGCAGAGTTGTTTTTATGTGTCTGCTGTGCTTCCTACTGTCAAAGCTAGGATACTGCTCCTACTCCAAGCCAGCTATCCACCACACTGCTTACACTGGCCAGGAGTTTGAGGCTCTGCACCAAGCTGCACAAGTGTCTTGATGCACAATCCCCAGTATTTTGAGGTGGAATTGCACAGATGCTTGCTTCAGCTCTTGCGAAAAAGCAGCTGAGTTTCTTCTAGCCTGGAAATAAGCTATACAGATGTTTACTATGTCTTTGCTATGGATGGAGACACCTCTGTCTCTTCACATCCACAACATGGTTAATCTACAAACTGTCCTCAAATAAGGAAGAATTAGAGTTTCAGAGGGGACTTTGTATTTGAGATAGTGCCGCAAAACATGACCCTGTGCCATAGCTAGCAAAATTCAGCAACATTTGCCATTTGCTCTGAATTGCATTTCTGTTCTGGTTTTATCCAAATTGAAGTGCTTCTGCTCAGATGCTTGGTAACTAAATGCAAGAATTCCAGCTCTAGTTTCATTTCTCCATAACGAAATTCTTCATTCCTTTATAACCTATCTCACAGAAAGATGAAAGGAAGCTTCACTGGAAGCATCTGATTTCTCTGAAGAAGCCCTGTAGGACATGGAGAGTGGCATGTTTGTACCAAGGGCTCCAAGAAGAGGTGCCATTTTTTCTCAAGACTGGTACAATCAGCCTATCATGCTCTAGTTCTGTAGCTCCTGCAATCTGCTGCAGACTCAGGCTGCTCCTCTGGTTCTGGGCTGGAGGAAACTTGGCTGGTTTTCAGCCAGATGGCTAACGGCTGGGACAGGGGATGGCGGTGCTAACACTGCATCAAAGGCTTAATGAATTCCAAAATCATGTGCTCCATGTGACAGCACTAATGCTCCCCCTCAGCAGCTCATTTGGGATTCAGTTAAAAACACATTTTTCTGACAAGTTCCCAGAGGTCGTTACTGGCTCTGTTGATCCTGTTATCCTTCTGTGGTTCTGCTGCAGCAAGACCAAGAGGCTGGGGCCAGGTCTCTGCTGTGCTGAATGCTTAGTGGGCCCCACAGCTGTCCACAGGTATTGGCCTGGCAGTGGGCAGCAGAGCTAGGAGAACAGAGCTGCTGAGGCTGCCATGCCAACAGACAGTTCACAGGGGAGTTGGGTGTCCTGGCTTCTGGGTGGGGCTTCCTTGTTGTTTTGCTGCCTTTTGCTAACTATAGTTTTCCTCAGACAGATTTTTATCCTCAGTAGAGGATCCAGTTTGAGAAAGAGGCCAGTTTGCGGTTTAATAACAAATGGCCTTGGTTTCTCTGCAGAGTGTGCTGATGACCTTGCAATTGTTCAGGTTTTCTACTTAACACCTGGTGCATTCTGACTGTATTGGTCAAACTCAGTGTGATGTGTTTTACAGAGCTTTTCTACTTCCTCTTCTCATACATACACACATACACATATATGTGTAACTACTCATGTAGCTCTATGTTCTGAGTTTCATTAATCAGCATCTTTGTTCAATTTTATGTTCCCACTATTTCCACGCTGGTTTGTTATACTGCGTGCAAGCGCAATTAGAATTTGATTGAGTGCCTCTGTGCCTCTCCCTAGTCCAAAAGAGTCCAGATGATCTTTCTTTGCCCCCTTAATGTACACTGTATCCTTTTCTGTAGGCACTGCTGCCAAAGGAGATGGTTGATATTTTTGGACTTGAGTAAGAGAAAAGAATCTACTACTTGCAGAAGGTTTTTGTTTGGCAGCTGGGACCTCTTCTTAGGTTTGAATGTGTACTGTGATCTTTCGCTTGGCAGAGTCCTAACTCTGCCATACTAGTAGGAACTGAAAGGTCTGGAGTAACCTGAAAGGGACAATGTCCATTCAGATCAAATGCAAAGGGTCTTCATTGCTCCTGAGTCTCAGATGCGCACAATGTCCATCAGGAACAACACCTTGATATAGCACTGAAGAGATCTTCTGCAGGAAAAACTAGATTTAAAAAGGCATTAAGTCTCAGATCTATGATTGACTGACTTAATGGCACTTAATTTGTTATTGTTGAGTGTTTTGCTAAGTCTTTTTCCCTCTAAGAAAATGGGATCTGATGTGTCAGACAAATAAAATGCAGGAAGACTGGGTGTGGGAGGAGGGAATTACCAGCATCTGATGGAACTAAAACTGTACTCTCTGCATTCCTGCTGTAATTATACCTACTAGCAAAAAGACTCTGCATAACAAGGAGGTCTATTTACATTGCCACCAAGAAAGGACTTGTTAGTTCATGGTTTGTTAAGCCCATAAGAGACCACAGGATTACCTGGCTAGACCTCTCAGATGGCCCAGGGGAAGGCTTCCATGCAGTGCTCACCACATCATCCAAGGCTTCCTCTTAGGGCTCAGGAGGACCCAGGATGCATGTTGGCTTGCTCCTAACAGGTCATTTTTCTGTCACGTCAGACTGCCCACTGAGGCCTTGGTGGTACAGTAGACTATGCCAGGTGCTCTCGGCCACCTACCCACTCAGGTACAGTCCGCTGCTTTGATGACTCTGGTCTGTCCTGGCATCACATCAGCAGCAGTGGGAACTGGTTGCTCATATCTGCACTGTGCAGAGCATCTGCCCTACTTCTGTTCCCCTTGGCAGCTGTGTTCCTATCAGCTGCGGCTGCCAGCTGAACTCTCACCTGGGAGCACACTGCTACAGTGCCTATGCAGACCTGCAGTCTTGCTCTTTCAGACTTTTTCACCTTCCTGGCAGATCATGGTAGATGTACACTGGTGTCATGTAGGGCTGTGAGTTTTCTCATACTGCCCTTGATTCTCCGTCTTGCATTCCTGCCTGGGACAGCAGCATTGCTAACACTTACTACTTAGGTTGCAGGGTGCTATGCTCTGAGCCCAAACCACACCACATCCACAGGAGCTTTTGTTGTCCTTGCCTCTGTGGAGATGCAGTTGCTGTAGCAGTGACAAAAGATCTCATGGGAGCCTGGTGCCTTTTTTGAAGCAAGAGATGCCTGGCCTGGAGCACGTCGGCAGCAAAACTGATGCTAAAAAAAGCCATGAGAGGTTATGAAGGGTTTCAGGTAAGAAAGTACTGGGAGAATACTGCGCAGAGGACTGCATAGAGCCAGGTCCCCAGATGCTATATAAGCATACTGGGAGCACTCCTACTGCATTTTGCTGACAGCATTAACTTCTTCAGGCATCCCATATGCCGGGAGTCAATGTGACTGAAGAAAAGATCCAGTAACAATTGGGTCAGAGACCTGCAAGGGCCATCCTGGTTGATAACACTGGTGCAGTAAGCTAACAAGGATGTAGGAGGATTTGTTAAGGAGTCTTCTGACTCTTCAGAAGGCAGAAATCGTTGCTGGTCTCTAACATAACAGTGGCGTAGGTGTCCACAAACTGTACGTAGCCCTCGGAAACCCCACAGCCTTGTGATCTGGGAGTGCTTCCTGCAGCTCAAGGTCAGCACCTCTGAATAACATCCCTTCTGCCTTGCGCTGCTGCCAGCCAAAAGTCATGGATTAGGGTAGCAAAGGAACCTGGCATGTGATACCAAGGTCCTGCCAGGAAATCTGGGAAACAAAATTGTTTTGTCAGAGCGCCTTGCTCAGGCAACACTTCCCTTGTATGCCAGCACTAAATGCAGAACTTAAGCCTAGGGAAGGCAGGAGAAGGGCGGACAGGGAGGGGCAGAATCAGCTGGGGAAAAACAATTTGGTAACAGATGCCGTGATGAATTGAGACATCCTCACCTCCTCTTCCCAGTGTCCTCCTAGGAGTCATCAGTGCCATCTCCATCGCATGGCTGTGAGTAGGAGTGACAAAAGGCACAGCTGGCTCACACACATCCTCTTGTCCTGCTCCAGCTGTCATCCAAATTCTAGGTGGCAGGCCCCTCCACCCCTTTCAGGAAGGAGCTATTTAGAGGTTGTGCAAGAGCCTGCCCAGGAGCTGCTGTCTTTGCTAGCAGCAGCACAATTCTATAGGCTTTCACCCCCCTGCTCTTCATGATCTCAGCTTATACTGTGCTGCTGATCACGTCCACCCCAACACCCCGCTGGCATAGTTATCTGTGGGTTTTATCGCCCAACAATGCGTGCAATGTTATTGTGCTAAAAAGAAAACAAAGCCTAATCCATTTTAAATTAAAACAGTGCCCCAGTGTCATTCAACTGATGCAGGCATGGTCTGGCTGTGCTGTTCTGCCAATTCCCGGAGGACTTCACCCCAGAGGTGCTGGGCTGACCACTCTGTTCCCAGCAGACATCAGCCACAGCCTTCAGGCTGGAGGGCTGATTTGCACAAGTCCCTCTGGTGCAAAGCTCTGCTGTCTCCTAAAGGGCTGCATCATTTTGGATGAGAGGTGAAGCATTGCCATGTGCCAGAAGTTAATAGAAAGAAAACAGAGAAGATAAAAACATCTGAGATCTTTCCGTGGTGGTATAAGTCTACCACAGAGCCTTGGCCAGGTCTGGCCTGGGGTTTATAAAATCTTGAATGGTTTGAAGAGGAGGTGAGCAAGGGTATGATGTTTGCAAAGCATGGTACCGCTCCTTTCAGTCCCAAAGAACATTTTTTGGCCATACTGTTTTTGTTCTAACAAAGTCATTTCTATGATGAGCCTTTGCAGCTGCATTTGTCACCCAGCAACATTACAGAGCCTGCTCAGAACCTAAGGCAGACTCTGCAGATACTGCCTTGCAGAAGAACTTTCCTAGCCCTTCTTCAGGGTGATTTTGTTTTCAACTGATGTGTGCATGACACTGCCTACATATGTTCATAGAATCATAGAATGGTTTGGGTTGGAAGGGACCTCTGGAGTTCATCTAGTCCAACGCCCCTGCAGTGGGCAGACTCATGGTGCCCATGCTGGACACCATGGTAGAAAGCAATAATTTGTGCTTGTGATGAGCCAGCTCACCTCTCCCTTATCTTCATCCCTGAATCTGGCAAGAAGAATAAAATTTCATCCCGTTGTGTTTATGTCCTGCATCTCTCTACATCTGACACATACCCTTCTGTGAAACATGCAGTCTCCATCCTGTGGCTGTACATCTGCTAAGGCAAGAGGAGATGTCAGGGAGGTTGGAACTAGATGATCTTTAAGGCCCTTTCCAGCACAAACTATTCTTTGATTCTGTGAGAAGGATGGGTCCTGACAGGTTGGAGCTGAGAACTCCAGAGGGCTGTACTGGGCTCTGCTGCCTTGAGGAAGTCTGTACAGTATATGACAGAGCCTCATGATATCTATGTGGCTTTCTGACTGTAACTCTTGGCTCTCTGATATCACAACCCAGCAAAAGTCATCTGAGAATCTGACTTCCTTTCCTTCAGCCAACTCATCTCTGAAGAGGATGATGATTAAGAACAGAGATGAAAGATGTACTGGATCTTCCTTGACCCTTCAGGAACCTGGCACGCCACAAGTTAAAGAGACCTCCTGTTTTCTGTCTGCTGGCTTCCCCACAAGCAGCATCAGATGCGCTCATGGCATCTGAGCTCCAGAACTCTGCTTCTAGAGATATTTCTTTCTGAAATGCCCTGTGAGGAGTTCTGCAGAGACTGGTTTTCAGTGTGTGTAATTTCTGTTTTGGGTGTTAACAAAAGGGCCTTCTGGTAAAATCTCAACTCTGCACAAAGGATCATAGAATCATAGAATCATGGAATTGTTTGGGTTGGAAGGGACCTCTGGAGGTCGTCTAGTCCAATGCCCCTGCAGTGGGCAGGGACATCCCCAACTCTGGTTGCCCAGAGCCCTGTCAAGCCTCACCTTGAATGCCTGCAGGGATGGGAACTCAACCACCTCCCTGGGAAACCTGTTCCAGTATTCCACTAAACTTGTGGTGAGGAAATTTTTCCTAATATCCAGTCTAAATCTACTCTTCTCCAATTTAAAACCATTGCCCCTTGTCCTTTCGCTACAGGCCTTTGCAAACAGGCCCTCTCCAGCCTTCTTTTAAGTTCCCTTTAGGTGCTGGAAGGTCACTATTAGGTCCCCTCAAAGCCTTCTCTTCTCCAGGCTGAACAAGCCCAGCTCCCTCAGCCTGTCCTCGTAGGAGAGGTGTTCTAGCTCCCTGATCATTCTCGTGGCCCTACTCTGGACCTGCTCCATCAGCTCCATGTCCTTTCTGTATTGAGGGCTGAAGAGCTGGACACAGTATTCCAGATGAGGTCTCACCAGAGCAGAGTAAAGTGGCAGAATCACCTCGAATTAAGGATTTATTGTGAGGCCTGAGTGACCTGGTTCTCTTTGAAAGCAAGGCCCAGGAAAGCCAATCATGTGGGCAGGGAGTAGGGCAGGCTTAGGAAGTGGAAGAGATTTTCCTAGAAATCTGTGTTCTGGAAAATCATCTGGAGTCCTATAAAAAGAATGGTTTGAATTCTTACCAGGAAGAGCTAATGCTTTTCCAGCCAAGGATCTTGGAAAAGCAAGTGAGAGAGAGACAGCCTGGCAGGTCGAGTTGTCCTCTATGTGAGAGAGCATTTGGAATATATTGAGGTCTCCCTGGGGAGAAATGATAAGCTGGTGGAAACCTTGTTGGTAAAAATTAGGGGGGAGTCTATTATGGGAGATATTGTAGTGGGTGTTTACTACAGGCCACCCGATCAAGATAAGGAAACTGATGAGGCCTTCTATAAGCAGCTGGAAGTAGCCTTGAGAACACAGGGTCTGGTCATCATGGGGGACTTTAATTACCCAGACATTTGTTGGGAGACTTGCACAGCCAGGCATATGCAGTCCAGTAGGTTCCTCCAGAGCACTGATGATAACTTTGTAACTCAGGTGGTGGAGGAACCAATAAGGAAAGGAGTATTGCTGGACCTTGTACTAACAAATAAAGAGGGACTCGTTGAGGATGGGAANCCAAAGCCTTGTGGGACAAGGCTCTAGAAGGTAAGGGGGT